>JAJLVO010000014.1:0-230009 GCA_030564565.1 Pichia sp. NRRL Y-12830
CTGTTGACATAGTCATGCATTGTTGGTTTGGGAGGAACAAATAGATAAAAATGGACGAACATATTTACCAAAAACGGTAATGACCTAAATAGGAAACTAAAAATTCTTCAAAAAAATACCTCCATAAATTTAAAAAATACAAAATCTTTTAAACAGTTTATTATATAATTTTTTTTTAATAGTATATAAATAGAGTAACAGTTTGTTTTATTGGTTCAATTACTGACTTCTTTATTGATTTAATTTCTTTATTAATTCAATTTCATCTATTAATTTAATTTCATTTATTAATTTAGTTACATCTATTAATTGTATAAAATTTGTTAATTTAATTAGATCTATTAATTGTATAACGTTTATTAATTTGATTTCATTTGTTAATTTAATTTCATCTATTAATTGTATAGCATTTGTTAATTTACTTCACTTATTAATTTTATATCTTTATTTATTAATTTCATATCTTCATTTATATTTTAATTCAAACAAAACTGTAAATCAAATAAAACAAAATTAAGCTACATAAAACTGATTTAAACTTAAATATTTAACATATATCAGATCTAATTCACTTTCATTATTTATTTCAATATGATATATGTGATTTTTGCAAAGTAAAAAATTTTAATACGATGGATCTTACTTTACCTTCAAAAGTAATTGTCTGTATTATCCTATTGAGTAAATATTTGTAAATTTATATTCTCCGATAAAGTTTTAAGCAAATCATGTTAAACCAAATGAATCTAAAAAACTTATATTGATTGTATTGAGTTAAACAGGTAATATTTGTGTAATGCTTAGCCACTATCTACTACTGAAGTGACCACATTTTAAGCATTTAACCATTTTCACATTTGAAATTCATTTAACAAAATAGCTATTGGTTTATTATCTTGATCTTTATTACCATAAAATTTCCTTTGATGATTTGCCTTTCTGGGCTGGTTATATAATGCAAACATTTTTACGGTTGATTAATGGTATATCAATAAAATGAAATAAATTTTATATTTTTGGTTTTTCTAAAATAATAAGTTTAGAGTTTATAAAGAAATAGCTGTTTTAGAAATGATATGTCGTTAATGTAAAATTCAGATTTTTGTTAAAATTGCAAAATTTAACGTTTTCTGTTCAAAAAATAGCATTATTTAGCTTAAAAAGTAAACACCTGCATTTCGGAAGTCGGCTAATCGTTTAAATTGGATTATACATGTATTTGCTTAGAAAAAGTAATATTTTAACGGTTGAAAGACATCACAATGGTTAGCATTGTTTACGGAAAACTACTTAAATGATAAATTAATTTCTAATTTTTATTTACTGGCATTTTATCAATTAATTGGCTGTACAAGCATACAAAAAAACTTTCTATTCATGGACGATTAGTATAATATAATAAATAAACAAGTATTAAGATAAATCATAGTTAATTTAAAAGTATATTAAGTAAAGATATGAATTTTAAAAAAAAGTAAATACCGTTATTTCAATTTGTGGAAAATTTCTTTGTGACTAGGAAACTAAATAAAGTTGGCCAATGGTAAAACATCATTAAAGGTTGCTTATGATACATTTTAGTAACATATATCAATAGAACAGTCGAAAATCTAATGCCAATGATATTTTTAATAAAAACATAATAAAAGTTAAGCAATAAATTTATTGTCCAGAGTTTATTTCATTCAGCTCCTGAATAAAATCTAATAAATTAGTTTACTATTGCTTCATTGGTAATCATTTTAAACTAAAGATAAACTAAATAAACAAGATGGCTATATTTGTGCCCACAGCTAGTAAAACTAGTGTGATAATTTTAAACTAGTAGAACTGTCTTGGAGACAGAGTAGAACTTCTCTGGGGTAGTAGAGTAGAACTCTTCTGAATAAAAACCAGCATCAGCAGAACTGTGTGTGGCATCTGAACTAGTAGAACTGGTTGTAAACAAAGAGTTCAAGAAGAAGAAAGTGGGTAATTGGAGAAAGAGTTCATTTTGAACGCGTTACGCGTGAATATCACAGTGGACACAAACTTCCTGTTTGGAATACTAAACTTCTACATCAATACTGCTGTTTCAAACAGCTTGGAAACTACATCATCAGACTAAATAACCATGGTTAAATTTACAGACAAGAACAATTTATAAAAACAACATCTCTAATCTAATTAATTATATCTGTGACTTTGAGCAATAATAGGTCTACTAAAAATGCACCACAAACCCTCTTGTTTCGGTAACACAGTATGCAACACCTTTAATGTGTTTCTGATAACTAACTGAACATAAAACAATTGTATAAAAACTGAAATTGAACACCTTAAAATTTTTGAATATTATTTCATTAAGAGACTCGTTCAAAAATGCACCACCAGCCCTGGTTGTTTCAATAATACAATATTCAACACTTGTAATATTGTGTCAACAATGAATTAATCACAAAACAAGTGTATCAAGAATTGAAATTTAGTAAGTATAATTTAGTAAATATAATATAGTAGATATAATATAGTGGATATAATATAGTGAATATAATTTAATGAATATAATATAGTGAATATATAGCACTCTACCAAAAATGCAGCATTAGTTCTAATTGTTCCAGTAACACAATATTCAACACTTTAAATGGCTTTAATAAGCACAAAACATTTGTATAAAACCTCAACTTAGATATCTTTAATTTGGTATCTTTAAATATAGTAAATCTAATTTGATAAATCTACCAAAATTGCACCACTAACTCTACTTGTTTTGATAATTCAATATTCAACAATTTATACTATTGTGCAACAAGGACGTAATCACAAAACAATTATATACAAAATTGAAATTTAGTAAATATAATTTGGTAAATATAATTTGGTAACTCTGCCAAAAACAACGTCTTTTAATAGTGTTTTATCTAAGTGTCTTGGCCACATGTCCTCTTGATTTTCCAGAAAGTTTAGAGTAGTTCTTTGAACTGGCGTAGACTTGTGGCTGGGGCGGTTCTGTTTTGTGGCTGGTGCAAACTCTGGTGGCTCGGCGGCTTCTTTGTTTTGAACTGAGCCTTCTACAGGTTGAGCCAACTGTTTGATATTCACCATACTCTGATAACCGTCGCCCACTAACACCAAAATCTCTGTGCTAATGGTCAGTACATGCAACTTGTTTCTCTCTATCTACGGGTACCGTTCTCTAACACATTGCGCCCCGCAGGGAATTAACTAATGACACAAATACAGCAAGTCAACAAATCTTTCCCTTGTAACTTCTCCAATACTGCACCTATACCTCTGTAAAAATTATGACCCCCATAACTTTATCCAGCCTATCGTTCTATTGTATTGGTTCGCCCAAAACATCAGGTTGAAGTTTTCGGCCTACTCCTCAACAAGCTGTCAACTAGCCAACAACACCAGCAGATGCACTAAACCTCTCCCATCTTGTAACTGTTCCTTTATCTTTTCAACCTGACTCTTGTGGGCCGCAATCCAGGTTGATCCTGTTTTGAATCTTACCAGCCGTTTTTATTATGGAATAAAAAGTACTGTATGTTGAAATAAATAATTGACGGGTATTAGAAAATAAAGTTAGATTAATTAAAATAAATAGGATGTATAAAAAGTACAAGCTTGATTTCTTTAACTGTATGTCGTTCAAAATTTTTCACTTGTCCACCTAAACATGGACACCGACAGGAACACCCTGTTATTTATATATACGTTTACTGTCGTACGTTAAACGCCTAAGGATTCCTCAAAATCATCACAGGACGTCTGTACATAACAATCCGTAGAATTCGGTTGACTAACTATCCATTTCCAATGTCAAGCAATTATTACATCCAATTCAATTTCAATAAACACATCATTTGGTATTTATCGTATGATATTACAAGTAGATCCTTGGTATTGCACTGTTTACACTTGATTGCTTTGCATAACGCCAAATCTGGCAAATATTGCAATGAACATTTGACTGTGTCCTGGTCAGCAATACTTCCGCGTCCTAACACTGTAGCTAACACCCCACTCTGTCGCTCCACATGAAAATCAATGTACCCACGCATCACTTCTTATAGTATCTAAGCCGGAAACTATCAAGTCCATTTGTTTATCAATTAAAATACGCTCAACCCGATTTAGTAATTATAAATCCAGCTGCTATTTTATGATAAACAATAATTAAATTGATTAAAAAATTAACCAATGAAAAGTAAATTATGGAAATAATTGCGATTCAAAAAACCAGGAAGTAAGACATGCATTATGAGGTATACATCAAAGCACGATAAAATTATTGTAAAAATTCCAAGACAATAAATGTAAAAAATGATTATTATAAATCTAAACAATGTTAATGATTTGATATAAAAAAGTTAAATAGAATTGCTCCACCTAAAATATCCAACTTTGCCTCGTTCTCACGGGATTCTTTGTGGCAAATGTTTGTGTGTTGAAAAAATTTCTGTGGCTAATGATTTTATAGAGTACTATATTTCTTAATTGATTCGAAATAAATATCAAATGTATATCAAGTTTTTACTTCTTCTCGTCCCAGACATTAGTATCACCAGTGACACTTTCGTATGGCGGTGGTGCAGTATAGGCGACATCATCAACAGGACCACTAGAACCACTAGGACTACTAGAACCACAAGAACTACTAGAACCACAAGAACTACTAGAACCACAAGAACTACTAGAACTACTAGAACCTGTATCTGTTTCCAAAAGAACATCCGGTGCAGAGGTTGTTGCTATCTCGTATTTTACACGCTGTGATCCGGCATCTGATAATTCCCAAGTAAAAATAAATTCAGCAGTATTTGAATACCAATCCGATACAGACCCTGATGTCAGAATGGTGTCTTGTCCGATTAGTTGATTAAAAGTTTGATTTGTATCGACATCTGCATTTCTGTTTAAGAATTCATCTGGTACATCATATCTATATGCATCGTCACCTGTTGAAAATGGGAAATCTTTAATATCGCATAACGCATCCTTAAAAGTAATTTTCAAAACTTTTCTTTTAATCGTATCACTCATACGATGAACATCATTATTATGTCCATCAAGAACACGATGATGCCTACATTGAAGCTGTAATGTGTTTGAAACTTCAACAGTTAGTGATTCAATTTTAATTAATCCAAGATTGGTACTTTGTCCATTAAAAACAAAATCTTTACTTTGATTAGATTCAACTCCAATCAAGGCCAAATTTGCAAATAAAATTAATCCTATTTGAGTATTGAAAGGTTCATTTAAGTCAAAAGCTGATGCAACAACCATACCAACTGTAATTGGAATTGATTTAGTAATGTTATGGTAAGTTTCTGATTTATAATTATCATTCCAAATTTGCCTGATGAATCTAGTTTTTGAATGTGGTTTATTCATTGCTGATGGAATTAATGCATTTGTACTTTCATCAAAATAAAATTTTTTAACTTTATTTTTAAACATTTTAGCTTCATGGTATTTTAAAATCTGAATTTGCTTTGGCGTCCGTAATACTGGATCCATTCCCGATTGATAAACAATTGGTATTTGACATGAACTATGTTTTTTAGTTTTAAATGTTAAAATTGAACCATATTTATGAACTTCTGCATAGATTTCATACTTAATTGTAATATATGCAGTATGGTTACCGAAGTCGTTACAAGAACTAGGAAAATACGAATTATTGGGAATACTGTAATTAAATTCAAAGCGGACTTCTTCACCTGGTTTGAAAGCATAACAAATATCCCTTTCGTTACTGTGTTCAATATCACAGTTTTGAGTAGGCAATGGTATTTCATTATATCTATCAAAAAATTCATGTGTTTGTTTAATTGTTTGACGCCTGACTTTCCTTTGATTATTTACATAATAAACTTCATTATAATGATAGACTATATGTGCAGATCCAACTATACCACATCTAATAGTCGAGATTTTTTCTAATTTATCCAAAAATCGAACTGTAGCGAATCCACGGACATTTGGATTAGCTGGTGTATATTTATTACCATATGGAGGATCTAACAAGGATATATTGAACTCAGTTGAGTTTGAAAACCAATTACTCATTTAAATCTAGATGTTGATATATAATTGTATTATTATTCTATACTAACACAAACTTACCAATTAAATGTACAAAAAGATTGAAGCTCTTACTTATAATAATACTGTCGCAGTAATCTGTAAATCTTACCATCGTGGCTTTAAATTATATATTAAGCACGAAAAAGATGTTGCCGATGGTATAAAAATCCCGCATGCAGCGTTTTGCAACCTGCGTCTAAAATTCACCGATTATAGTCGGTACTTCAGATATAGTCACAAGTCACATTCAATTCTTAATTGCGCCTATATTGCTGTAGTGAAACCTGAATCTTATCATTAACTTTTTCTACTGGAAACGCCCGCTGCATAACACTATCTACTACTATGAATTTAAAAATGCATGTAAGAAATTTTGATTTGTGGGATATGGATATAATCCTCCATTATAATTTAACGTCAAATTTTGAGGGCTCAATCATTAAAAAAACAGTTAAAGGATAAGCACTTCCGACAGTAAGATATGCAACGACGGTTGTAGTAATTCCACGTATATATAATTACCAATGAGATTTATTTAAGTGTAGTAATCGATATATATCTATGAAGATCTACACACGATGCATCTACAGTTATAAAAGTTGTGAAGTGATATCTACAAGAAACAACGTAGTCGAAGTAGAAGTTGCCGGTTCTCACTTGCAACGGTTTTCCACTTTCTTCAACTGAGCTGTTGGTTAAGATTCTGCGTTGAAAGTCGCTAATTGAGATCTCCTATCTTAACAACAGTAACTATCGACTTCTACAAAAATTAATTTATCCCTTTTGAAGAAAAAAAACAACATTATAAAAAATATATTCTAGCAATTGTGTCATAAATATAAGAGTTAGCTTTTAAATAAAATATGAGAAGCTCAGTTTGCTTAATATAAAATTTGACTAAATAAAACTTTAAGTTTTCACCGCTTTAACCAAATATTCAATAAACCCAGCTAATTTGTTAATAGCATACTCGCAAATTTTGTTGCTATTATTGCTTGAATGAATTGATTGATTTGTTCTGATTTTACAAATAAATTTTAATAACAGATGCCGTGTAGCTTTATCAAAAAGAAATTGATCGAGCTGTGTTGGACGAAAAATAAAGGAAATCAAAACAAAACTTAATTTTGAACAAATATTATTTGGTGATTTTAATTCATCATCACTTTTCAATTAAAACAACGTAAAACAAAAGTGGCACAATAATAAAATTTACAATCAATGGAAATAAAGCACCTAAACAATAAATTTTTTTGATTCTCTGAACCAAATGTTAACGGAAACAATTGCACAAAAACATTTTTTCAAGTGAAAATATGACAACAAATTAATACTATAATGAATTATTATCGTAGTATCGTTTAAATTGATTGATCATTTGAGCCAAAAACAAAATGTAAAAACTTACGGCTTAGCATTCGTAATTTCATTAAGAAACAATGGTGGACTTAGCTTTTCTACTATTTGATTGTTTCAATGTTCTAATCGTATAAACATACTATTTGGTACAGATTACATCAAAAGTAGAAATCCCAAATCTGAAACTAGTCAACATTGGAAAACAACTGTAATTTCCTTAAAACAACTGTAATATTTATTCAAAGCAGCTATTATCTGATCGATAATTCTAACTTTATAACATGACGTTAGTCAATTATTGTAAATTAAGAAAACGGTAAAAATAAGAGGAAAAATCAGTAAATACTTTTACCAAATGATATTTCATCAGTTGCAGTAAAACAAACAATACTGAACAAGAGGGAATATGTTTAGAGAAGTAAAAATTCAGGCATTGCTAAAGCATGAACAAATCAAAACAACATCAATGTAAAGACCTCCTATCACATGTATGAAATCTTAGAAGAATGGTTCAGTTAATCCATCACCGTAGTAAAATGACGAACTCAATGTTATCATTTTAAATTTGAGGCAAACAAAACTGTACAAAATTTAACCGACACCGACACCCGAATCCAATGTACAGCTACTTTACACGAAATCCAAGCTTTTTATAAGAGGTAAAATAGAACATTTGCGCTTTTTAAAAAACTTGCAAAGAGTTTAATAGTTAGTGTGTAAATGATACATATATATATATATGCGATTATATATATATCTGAATGTATTCTTTGCTATACGATTCCAAAAGTCTATATAAGAGAAACAACATCGATTATATATATGTTGGCTATATTAGAATGAATTTAGATGCATAAGCAAAGATGAAATTTATAATTATGCCACTTTAGTTCATGAAAAATTTAGCCGTGCATCATCCAAAAATCAAGAATATCAAACCTAAAACAAATAATTCTCACACAAAAGTTTCTCTAATTTCAATAAAATGATTTCCCATTCTAATAATTTAACGATATTCAATTGGTAATATACATCAAATCGAATGACACATAGACGTCTGTTTTAAGTAAATTTTGTGTTTATTTATTGGCTAAACAGATCAATTTTCAGAAACTTCAAATCGCAATTCAAACGAATAAAGCATTACTTCAAAAATATAAATTACTTCCATGGTAAATTATAAAGTTATTATACAATTGATGAACTATACAGCTAGTATGCCATATAAGACTAGATTTATTGGCCAGTCATAAAACCATGTATATTACAACATTTTAAACATACAAAAAGTTAAATGTCGTCTATTCTTAGCGTAACATTACGTTATAACTTTAAAAAAAAATGCCATTTTAAGGAACTTTGGAATACCTTCATTGTAATTAAAGAATTATTACCACTTTGATACGCTAGAAAAAAGTATTTATCAGCTAGTCGAAATAAATACCAGAGTAAACAGTTCAATTAAATACTTCAGCTTCTAACCTTGCTCTACCCAAATTAAACTGTTTGGATAAAATTGGAATACTAATAATAAGTAGCAAAGCCAAGACCCAAAATGCTCCTCGTAATCCATGAAATATATTGATAATCAAACCAACAACAAGTGGCCCAATAATTGAACTCGTTTTGTCTGTTAAACTAAATATTGAAAAAAAAATATTTTCTTTACCTTTGGGAATAATGATAGAATATATACTTCGACTAACTGTATTTAAACCACCAAGACCAATACCATACCACATTCCTAGAAGATACATTTCGTATTTAGAATTCAAAGCAATTATTCCGTAAATTGGAACACATAAACACCATAAAATCAAACCAATTAAAACATGTTGTAAATCCCATCCAAAATGCCCAATTATAACATTTGGAATTATAATCGATCCAGTAATTGCACTTAACATAACCAAAACACCAATTTTAGCTAAGGAAACCATTGGCATGTTCAAGTTAGTTTTTGCAAATAATATTGCGGTTGAGTTTATCGTAGTAATTGAATCAGATAAGATAAACCACCCCAATAAAAAAAAATATATATCTTTCAAGTCACGAACTCTGAGCATAGCATGCCCAAGATCTTCATACCCCTTTTTAATCATTCCGTTTAAAGGCAAATTTAAATTTCTTTCAGTTGTTCCAGATAAATTTCTTAAATATATTGCAATTGGTATTTGCCATACAAGCCACCAGGAACCAATCGCTGATATAATAATTTTAATACACCAAATCACACTAGGATTTATATTCTTTAAATAATTCAATAATACTAAAGAACTTAATTGAATAAGTAATGCTGCAGTATAACCAGTAGATGTCCCCACACCACTTATTTTTGATCCAACATTCCCTAATCTATCATCATCAACCATCGATAAATCATCATTACAAAAATCGTTATTTTGATCGTCAAAAAGGTTTTGACTATTGTCTAACCTACCTTGAAATGGATAGTGTTTTATAAGAATTGTTAAATATGAGTTC
The DNA here is from genome assembly GCA_030564565.1 of Pichia sp. NRRL Y-12830. Taxonomy (NCBI): domain Eukaryota; kingdom Fungi; phylum Ascomycota; class Pichiomycetes; order Pichiales; family Pichiaceae; genus Pichia; species Pichia sp. NRRL Y-12830. The sequence goes on from JAJLVO010000014.1 coordinate 9,928, forward strand.
ATAAGAACATTGATGCAACCAAATGAAGAATTAGCAAGTATCGCTAATATAGAAGCTAAATAGTAGTTATGTCTATTGACAAAGAAAAAACATGATGTAGTTATTCCACCAAAAATACCAAATAACAATATAAGCTTTTTTTTATAATTACTATTATCAGCAATTCCACTGACCGTTAAAACACAAATTGTTTGTATTAAGACAGAAAAGGAAAATGTATATAATGCATAACTTGACGTATCTATGTAAATTTTATTTCCTAGAATAGGTAAAACACATGTTTGAACATTATCTTGAAATGTATTAAATTGATCAGGTGGTGGTGGATTAGGAATTGGTTCATTTCCCGGAGGTGAATTAAATGCAGTACATGGTGTAAGGTGATCACTTTCTAAAACACCATTTTCTCTTGCCAATTGTTCTAGCAAAATGGGTGTATATGTTCCAAGAACTGAAACCACATACGGTTCAGCAGCTAAAGCAATCAACGCCCAAGAAAATATGTCACGCTTAGTAGTTAGCATGTTTTGTATCTTAAAATGTAAAAAAGAGAAGTTAGAAAGATGTAGGAAATTAATTTAATGCTGAATTCGGAAACATGCTTTTATAAAAACGCACGCTGAGTCTTTTATTAAAACGTAGCTTTTGCACAAATATTTTTTACACATAATCATTAATAAACAATTCAAGAATTCTGTCAGTACCCCATATAACCATCAAGGCTACAAGAAATCCCATCATTTGTTCAGTCAAACTATGATATTTAAAAATAGTCATTAAAAACATCATAAATTCTAAAAGGATAACAAACAAGACAAAAACGGTTGGATGATAAAGCGATCTAAACAAAGGAAAATCAGAAGTCCAAAGAGTTTCATCGTTTGTATATAATTCAATTGATTCAATTACTAAAACTGTAATCCCCAGAGTTAATAAGAAAATATGCCCAGACGGATCATGCCCCCCTTCCCAAGATCCTTTGATTGATTTACATTTTGATGATGAAACATATTTTGAGGAATAATAGCCAGATTTTAATGCATCTGATAAGGGAATAAACAATTCTTTCAAATTTTCGGGTATTTTTGATTCCTGAACATTATCACATTGTCCACCTGTAATAATGAATATTCTATCCATTAAAGGTGGACCAAAGAACCATTGTGTAAAAAAAATCCAACCAATTGTTATTATAGTAACTTTTGTAATCGATAGAATCAGTGACCTTCTACTTATTCTATTTGTTTTTAATTTGCTGAAGATTATAAGACAGTAACTAGCAATGGTCCAAAACCATCCGAATTTCACAAAGTATACGTTTACTAGATTACCTTTTGAAGTAAAGTAATTATGAATCATTTCATCTGGTGAAAATTTGTTCATTAACTGCCCCATAACAATTAACATTGGAAATATTGAAATTAAAACTATTTGATATTTTGATAAACTTGTTGCATTTGAAATATTTGTTAATATTTGGTTTATTTTTGTCAAATGATGTACAATAGGATGTGTGGGCTCCATTTGAATAAAAACTATATCAGTTAATAAATTGTATCAATTGCTATCCGTTAAAAGATAAATAAAAGTTTTCTTTATAAAAAGGAAAGTTAATGACACTTCATTAACAATTGTTGCAAATAATCAAATCAAAAAAAAACAAAAAATATGCGCAAGCCCGGAATCGAACCAGGGGCTCAACGATGGCAACGTTGAATTTTACCACTAAACCACTTGCGCTTTTATTGGAATGTAAATAAGTTTTCTGTTGATAAATAATAGAAAACCAATAATTGAATCTTTGTAAGAATTAAACCAAGATACAATTTACTAGTTAAGTAGTTAATACTAAGCGCTAATGGGCAACGTGGATTGTCTAGTTATTTTTCAACTAAGCAACCCTTATTCAAAGCATTTATACAATCTATATAATAGTGGCTTCACTTACATTTATATACACTTTGCCCGTCAATGTGGAATCACCCTATCATCAACTATTATTTATCTTATCTATTTTATCTGCCACTTTTGCCTCGCCAGGGACATGACTCAATTTGACATATTTGACATTCCCATGCTTATGGTTTATGTCAATGTTGATGTTAGTTACATCAAGACTTTGTCATTTCATTCTACAATAGACTTCGTCAATTAAGACTATGTCATTTTTGTGTCATTCAATAAAACTGTAATTTATTATTTATGTCAATTGATTTTAACTCTTTCGAGTGTCATGTATTTTTGCTTAGATATTTTATTTGATTATACTAACTATTAAATTAATTACTAAATTAATTCTAATGTATTTCTATTGAATTACTCAATTTTACCTGAATTGAAACTAGTTCAGTCACATGTAAAATAATTCCTTTCATGGAAATTTAATTATTCCTGTGTACCTGACCTGTACCAAGATAAAACCATGGCTTCCCCAGATCATTGAGTGGTTTTCCCTAACTAATCTTATTCAGATCGCGTTTGGATAATGTTGTACTGTAACTGACTTTGACAGTGTACTTAAGATTATATGATAACTGGTAATTAAAGTAGCTATACAAAAAACTAGATAAGTAAACTACAAGAGGGAAATTGTGCTCTTTATATAGACAGCGACATCTAGAAAACATATTTCAATAAGTGAGATAATTAGAAACATCTAGAATATCTGTCGCTCTATGGTAAATTGTTAACATCAGAGTCAACTCTTAGCTCTGGCTAGATATTCAAGATTCTCATCTCAACAGATAAGCTGGTGCCATTAATCTGGTTAGAGGTTCTGCTCAAACTTTAGGATACTTCTTGATATTGCAATGTTCTCTTAAAACTTTTCAGTTCACGATCAATTTTCTCATTCTCAACAGTTTTCTTACTTTTAATTTGCACAGCCTTGATATTTACATTATATCAAAACAGCCCGGATCTAATCCTTAACAGAAAATTGTTGTTAAAAGATGAATCTAAACCAGATTTGTAGTTCAAAACTCAAAAGGGAAGGGAGCAAAATTTTCAAATTTGTATATTGGTTGTATAGTGTAGTGGTTATCACTTTCGGTTTTGATCCGGACAACCCCAGTTCGAATCCGGGTACGACCTATTGTTTTTTTTTTGATTTTACAAACAGTTTTTTTTCTGCCGCTGACACCAGAGAAGACGATTTTTGTAAAGATTTTTGATTTCATGACTCAGACTTTAACAGTTAAAAGTTCACATTTTTTTTTTGTTTTGAAACAAAAGATAACCAGATCATTTTACATTTATCAAACAAAACAATTCCTGATAATGCCCGAATGTCAACCAACGTTTGCACAACTTTATGACTATATTGAATCAGATAATAATTCTAATGTGTTTCCAATTTATAAATTTATTAGTGCACCGTATTTAACACCGCATACTGCCTATCTCAAATTAACAGGAAATCAAAAGAAACCATCTGCATCTTTTCTTTTTGAAAGTGCAACTAATGGTGAACAAGTTTCAAGATATTCTTTTATGGGTGTTTCACCACGTAAAGTAATTAAAACTGGTCCAACTGAAAATAATGAAATTGATCCACTTATTTTATTAGAAAATGAATTATCAGGTATTAAACAAGCTCAATTACCCGGTATTCCAAAATTAAGTGGTGGTGTTATTGGTTATGTTTCTTATGATTGTATTAAGTACTTTGAACCAAGTACTAGAAATGATACTTTAAAAGATGTTTTAAAATTACCCGAATCATTTTTGATGTTATTTGATCTCATAGTTGCTTATGATAATGTTTTTCAAAGATTTCAAATTATCAATAATATTCATATCAATAAAAAAACCGATAATAAAGATTCAATTAGAGAAAAATATGAAATTGCTGCAAAAGAAATAGAAAATGTTACAAATATTTTGAGATGTCCAGATGTTAAATATCCTGAACAACCAAAAATTGATCATGCAGAACCATTTACTTCAAATATTGGTCAAGAAGGTTATGAAGATTTTGTCCATAATTTAAAAGATCATATCCTTAAAGGTGACATTATTCAAGCTGTTCCATCACAACGTATTAGTCGTCCAACAAAGTTACATCCATTTAATATTTATAACCATTTAAGAACTGTCAATCCATCTCCTTACATGTTTTATATTGACTATTTGGATTTTCAAGTTGTTGGTGCATCTCCTGAATTATTAGTCAAAACAGATTTAGCAGATAAAGTTATCACACATCCAATTGCAGGTACAATTCGTAGAGGTAAAACAATTGAAGAAGATGACAAATTAGCAAATGAGTTAAAATCCTCACTAAAAGATCGTGCCGAACATGTTATGCTTGTTGATTTAGCACGTAATGATATTAATCGTGTTTGTGATCCAATGTCCACAAATGTTGATAGTTTACTTCAAGTTCAACGTTTTTCACATGTTATGCATTTAGTTTCTCAAGTTAGTGGTACTTTACGTTCTGATAAATCTCGTTTTGATGCATTTAGATCCATTTTCCCAGCAGGTACTGTTTCTGGTGCACCAAAAGTTCGTGCAATGCAACTTATTGGTGAACTTGAAAAGGAAAAGAGAGGTGTTTATGCAGGTGCTGTTGGACATTGGAGTTATGATGGAAAAACTTTAGATACTTGTATTGCCTTACGTACTATGGTTGTTAAAGATGGTATTGCTTATTTACAAGCAGGTGGTGGTATCGTCTACGATAGTGATCCTTATGATGAATATATTGAAACGATGAATAAGATGAAAGCTAACAATAACACAATTGTTGAAGCTGAAAAAATGTACATGTAACTATATAAAACTTTAAGTTTAAACTTATTATATACTATTAAGACTAATAACAAAACAAAATAGTGACGTTTATTTGTGAATTTTTTTCTATCAAGCTGATTTCAATCATGAAATTTGAGAAATTTTTGAGATCTTTGTTTTTCAAGATGTCAAAAAAATCTGTTGATCTTTAAGATTGGTTTTTGCCACCTGGAATGTTTTTAATGTTATTCTAGTCATTGGAAAGCAATTATACCATTGGTTACACCATGTCTCAGGAAAAAGCTATTGAGGAATTTATTGGTATCACCGGTCTTCCAAAATCTGTTGCAGAACAATATTTAGGAAGAAATGAATATGACGTTATGCTTGCTGTAAATGATTATTATAACAATGAACATGTTGAGCCTGGAACTAAAGTCAAGGAACCACTTTCAAACCAATCATCAAGACCACCTGCAAGAAATTCGGGTTCATTTTTTAGATCCTTTTCGGATATAAATGGTGATAAAGAAAATACAGATTTTAATGATGATAAAGATGATATGAATTTTTTCACAGGTGGTGAAAAGTCAGGTTTAGCAGTTGAAAATCCAAATAAAAATAAACCAAAGACTAGTAAAAATTTAGTCGATGATTTAATTGAAAAGGCACAAAATGAGGCAGGTCAACCTGATTGGCGAGATAATGATGATCCCAAAGAAACTAATAAAAAACAAAAAGCATTTAAAGGTACTGGTTATTCTTTAGGCTCAGTTGAAAATGATGTTAATTCAACAGTTATTAAAGATCCAAATGAAGCTGCTAAATTCACTAAAAAAGAAAAAGTTTCAAGAACAATTACATTTTGGAAAGAAGGTTTCAGTATTGATGATGGTGTATTATATAAATACGATGATCCACAAAATCAAGAATACTTAAAACAATTGAATATGGGTAGAGCACCATTAAGTTTATTAAATGTTCAAATGTTTCAAGATGTTGATGTAAATGTTGTTAAAAAACTAGAAGAAAGTTATCATGATAATCAAAAGGCAAAACCTAGAGTTTTTGGATTTCAAGGTAGTGGTAATAGATTAGGATCTCCGGTGCCAGGTGAACCAAAAACTGTTGATGAAGCGATGGCAAAATATGGATCAAGTCAACCAACAACTGGTTCAGAAGAAACACCAAAGGAGACACCAAGAGCGGAAGAAACCAAGGGTGATACAACAATTCAAATTCGGTTAGCATCAGGGACTAAAGTACTTCAAAGATTCAATTCAACTGATAAAGTTGAGGAGATTTATAATTTTGTTTTATCACAAAATGAAGATTCCAGTAGATCATGGGGTTTAGTTACTTCATTCCCAACACAATCATTGGATGATAAGAAAGATAAAACAATTGCTGAGACTGGTTTAAAAAATTCTGTTGTAACTCAAAAATTAATGTAATAGTTTATTTTCTAAAGTTTAGTATAGTTTAATATAATTTCACATCATTTATTCGAGCACTAAAACTATTTTTTTTTTAACCGATGTTGAACCATTAATTTATAAAAATTATAGAAGAAAAATAAATACAATTATAAAAAATAATAAAGGTATTATTAAATAAATAAAAATAGTGAAAAAGAGTAAAATACAAGTAATTGTTAATGTTTTGTTTTTGATTTTTTTTTAATCGTTATCATAACCAGCATGACATTAATGTTGAATAAATGTCAATGAAATAGTATTAATCATCAAGATAATGATGATTTATTACACATCCTGATGACACACTTATTTAGAGTACTTTTCTCTGTAGAATTTAGCAGCATCAACCATGTTAGTTAAAGAAGCTCTAACTTCTTCCCAACCTCTGGTCTTTAAACCACAATCTGGGTTAACCCAAAAGTTTTCTGCTGGATAAACCTTTAAAATTTCGCCAATTCTAGCAATGAATTCTTCCTTTGATGGGATTCTTGGAGAGTGGATATCGAATAAACCAAGACCAATATGGTTTGGATAGTTAGAGAATTCTTGAATATAGTTTGGATCATCCTTCTTTGAGAATTCAATAGAGACAACATCAGCATCTAAAGCCTTAATATGGTTTGGATCTAAATCAGAATAACAGAAATGAGAGTGAATTTGAGTAGAATCTTCAACATTTGAAGTTGCAATTCTGAAAGATTCAGCAGCCCATTGTAAGTAATCAGATCTTTCAGCACCTGCTCTTAATGGTAAACCTTCTCTAATAGCTGGTTCATCAACTTGAATGACAGTAATACCTGCCTTTTCTAAATCAGAAACTTCATCTCTTAAAGCTAAAGATAATTGATAAGATTGAACTTTTTGGGAAACATCATCTCTTGGGAAAGACCATCTTAAGATAGTAACTGGACCAGTTAACATACCCTTCATTGGCTTTTTAGTTAAAGATTGAGCATAAACAGATTCTTTAACAGTCATTGCAGCTGGTCTATCAACATCACCAACAATAATAGGTGGTCTAACATATCTTGAACCATAAGATTGAACCCAACCGTTAGAAGTAAAAGCGAAACCATTTAATTTTTCACCGAAATATTGAACCATATCATTTCTTTCTGGTTCACCATGAACTAAAACATCTAAATCAATTTCTTCTTGGAATTTAACAACTAATTCCATTTCAGCGTTAATAAATTTTTCATATTCTTCAGCAGTGATGGTACCCTTAGTGAATTTGTTTCTGTTAATTCTAATTTCCTTAGTTTGAGGGAATGAACCAATAGTAGTAGTTGGGAATAATGGTAAGTTGTATTTAGCCTTTTGGGAAACTAATCTAGTTGGGAAATCGGAAGCTCTCTTTGCCATTGATGGATCAGCATGAGCTTCAGCAGTTCTTTTTCTAACTTCTGGGTTGTTAGTAATCTTTGATTCCTTTCTAGATTTAATTGCAGCAGCATTAGCTTCTAATTTAGCAGAAACATCTTCACCAGAGACAGCCTTTGCAATGGTAACAACTTCATCAACTTTTTGAGTTGCAAAAGAGAACCAGTTTTTAATTTCTTCATCAATTTTATGTTCATTAGCTAAATCAACTGGAGTGTGTAATAAAGAAGAAGAAGTTGCAACGGTAATTCTTTCAGCACCAACTTTTTCAATGGCATTTTTAACAAATTCAATTGAGGAAGCAAAGTTATTCTTCCAGATATTTCTACCATCAACAATACCAACAGATAAAGTTTGCTTTTCACCAAGGATTGAAACAACATCATCAAATTGTTCAGGAGTTCTAACAAAATCGAAATGGAAACCAGAGACTGGTAAACCTTTAATTGCATTCAAGTTTGGTCTAACATCACCGAAATAAGAAGTTAAAACTAATTCTGGTAAACCCTTAGCAGCAGCTAAAGTTTTGTAAGCAGTTTGGAAAGCAGCTTGAACATTTTCTGGTAAATCTAAAACAAGGGTTGGTTCATCAATTTGAACAACCTTAGCACCAGCATCAGCTAATTTCTTTAAAATTTCAACATATAAAGGTAATAATTTTTCTAATAAAGTGATTGGTTCTAAATCAAGAGAATCTTTATCGGACTTACCTAAGAATAAATAAGAAATTGGACCAACAAGGACAGGTCTAGTTTCAATACCTAAAGCTTTTGCTTCTAAGTATTCATCAACTGGTTTTTGACCATTTAATTTGAAATTGGTTGATTTTGAGAAAGTTGGTCTAACATAATGGTAATTAGCATCGAACCACTTAACCATTTCTAAAGCTGGAACATCAACAGCCTTGGTGGTTTCAGTAGCCTTTCTTTGTAAACCTCTTGCCATTGCAAAGAAAGTATCTAAAGTTGATAATTCAAATTGGGTGTATCTTTCAGGGATGACATTGAAAAGAATAGATAAATCTAAAACATGGTCATAAAATGAGAAATCATTAGATGGAATGACATCGACACCTGCTGCCTTTTGTAACTTCCAGTTAGATTCTCTGATATCTTTACCAACCTTTAATAATTGATCTGCATCAATCTTACCAGCCCAGTAAGCTTCGGTATTTTTCTTTAATTCTCTGAAAGGACCAATTCTTGGGAAACCTAAGACAGTTGATGAAACCATTGTTGTATGAATGTGTTATAAAAACAATCTGGAGAAAGAAAAGGAAAGAGAAAGGGAAGAACAGAGGAAACAAAAGAAAGAAAGGAACAAGAAGTCCTAAAAGAAAGTGAAAAGTTACAAAAAGTGGAAACCCTACGTGTTAAATAGACCCATTTCGTCGACGAAATGTGAAAATGGAAAAATGGAGAGTGAAAAATTTTTCATACTGCTGAAATAAAATACAAAATACAAAATACAAAATCACAAAGCACATGCGGGAAACGGGAAAATGTGAAAACGGGAAAATGTGAAAATGGGAAAACGGGAAAAGACGGTGCGGTGCAAATCCCGCCCGTGCACCACGCAATCGCACGTGACTCCATGATTCTGCACCTAATATCATGCATACACGTGTATGTATGTGTATGCATGCATCTAATACAACTTCAACTCCCCCGTCACCAGATCAAGCACACTCTTCGGTGCTGGCCCCAGTCCCAACACGGTGGCGCTGCCTGCCGCAATCTGTGTTCGTCCCGCATCTACCACAAGGTAGTTGTTGATATTGAGACTGACGGCCTTCATCAGCAACTCTTCAATTTCTTCAATGCTACCACACTTCAATGCAATCTTGGCTTGTCCCCCACGTTCCCATCTTTTCAACATTTCTGGGTTATGACTGTCTTCGTTTCCAATATCGCTCATTTGTCTATAACACGAAACTGCCGCATGTGAACATTGTGCGGCAACTTTACCCTTCAACATACCTAAATCACTTCTAACAATTAACGCCATCCTAACCTCACCTCCAATATCATTCAAACTCTTGGAATCCACTATGATTCCAATATCTTTTTCTTCTTCTTCTTCTTCTTCTGAAACGTTGTCTTCATCGTCTTCTCCTTCACTGGCATCTTTCATTTCTTTTTTAATGATGCCCTTTTTCTCCTTAACACCATCTACCTTTTGTAGTTGACTTCCAATGTAAACCCCACCTAAAAGTCCTAGGATTGCTGTTGCAACTATACCGTTCATTCCCGTCATTTCTGGTTGTTCCTTATGCAGTCTTGTATTTTACAAAAAGAGAAACAAACCAAAAAAAAAAATCTTTCAACTCCAAAAATTCGAGAAATGAAAAATTTGGACTTATTTTCTTCGTACTCTCAGACTTTTTGGTACTAATTTTTTCTATATACATACACACATTTATACAAGTTATAAAACAACACTAACCGTAGCTTAACCTAATATTACATTATCATTTAATAAATCAATTTGTTTGATTTTTGAACAGATTAATCTATCACCAATCGTGAAACTTTTAAAATTGTTTGAATTGTCAATTTCAATTTCAACTTCAATATCCATTTCAAACCAATATCCAATAAACTTTTCATTTGTAATTTTAGTAACTATACATCTCATCAATGTTAATCCTTCTTCATTAGAATTAGTGCCATCACGAATTCTCTCATTTTCATTTTCAGTTTTAATCTTCTTCAAAATTTCAAATCTGTTTAATCTATTAATCAATTCAATATATCCTTCACTTTGTGATAAACATTTATTGAAATGTTCATACGTAACCTTATCCAATAAATTAGGATCCCATTCATTTGATTTGAACTTAACCAATTCAAAAGTTTCAATCACTAAATATCTAAATAATTGCCATTGATTTAAATGACTTTCAATAAAATTCAACGATGTAAATGAAGAATATTCCTTTAATCCTAATGGTAAATAACCCCTTTCATTATTTTTCATTTTATTCCCAAAATTAATAAAAATTCTAAAATTGTTTAAAAATGTTAAACATCCAACAAATGCAGTTAAATCACCTGGATTTGAACTTAGTTGAAAATTAAATGTCTCATATGAATTTGCATACCATTTAAAGATCTTAAACTTTTTAAAAATTTTATAATCAACTGAATTGGCAATTCCTTTATCAATATTTCTATTAACTATATTAATCCCCTTTTCATTACAAAACCTTGATAAATTTTCATCAATTAATAATTTCAAATTTTCAATCATCCAATCTTTATCCTTTAAAATGAAATTTTCAACATCACCATCATCAACTTCATTAATATCATCATCACCAATTAAATTCCCAACAGCTTCATTTTTTTTATTTTCAAAAATTTTTTTAAAATTTAATAAGTTTGTTTTGGATTCATTAAATTTCCCAAATGTTTTCAAATATCCTAATCTAATTCTCGATTTTTCCTTTTCAATCAATAAATTTGATAATTTATTTAATGCTAACCAACAATCCAATTTCGTTTTCGACCCCTTTAAATGTGATGGTGATCTATTTGAAAACCATTCATTATCTATATCTTCAATTTTTTTGAAAATATCCAATCCAACTTTTATATTGGGTGATGTTAAAGAATCTGAATTAATTAAATTATGATTAAATGATAATTTAATACAAGGTTGATTAATTCTTAATGAATTGTTAAAATTATCTAATTTTGGGAAACTTCTCAAATTATTACTAATTTGAATTGGTTCTTGAATTGTAATATTTTCATTTGGTGATTGATTTGGAATTGGTAAGAAAATATTGAATTGATAATTTGTAATTGAAATTTGATTAACTGAAAATCCAATGGTATTTGTTAATTTATAAAGATTTCTAGAATTTTTTTTGTAATTATTATTCATACGTAAAATTTTCAATCTCGGCCAAATCTTATTCTTTGTATCTTGAATCATATTAATAAATAAATCCGAATAATTTTTGTTTGTAAATTTGTCTTTCATTTTTTGTTCTTCTATTTCATTGATTGATTTTAATGGTTTATACCGTTGTAAATATTGTGGTAAATGTTCATTTAAAATACCTTTTTTTTGAGAATATTGTAATTCATTAACATCTTTAATTGATGAACTTAAATCATTCAAATCATTCAAACCATAAATACCACTTGCTAAAATTGGATGTGAACTATTATCATAAATCTCAAGTTTTTTTAGAAAATTGAATAAATTTTCAGAATTTAAAGTTTCATTTATTGGTAATATATAACTTAATTTCTTTAATAATTTCTCATTTGGATAAACAATTGAATATTTAATTAACAATATTAACCTTTTGAAGTTTTCATCGGATTTTAAAATATTAAAAATTTGAAAATTATTTGATTTTTGTAAAATTTCAGAGTACGATTTAATAATTAAATCATTTGGTTGATTAAATAGATTTTCTAAATTTTGTGATAATATAATTGGATTATTGAAAAGTCTCGTTGATAATTGAGTTAATGGATTAAGAATATTATTGATTGAAGTTTTATAATTAATCAATCTAAAATGGATCGGATCATTAAATATCAAAAAATGACATGAAAATAAAAGTATATGAGAACCAAATGGATTTATTTTTATATCTAATAAATTTCTAATTGATTTTGATTCGTTATATAAGTTTGTTGAAAAATTTTCTAGATTTAACGATGATTGATAATTGATGAATGCATTTTTCAAATAAACTGTTCTGATTAAATCTTTTGAAATTATTGAATTTGTGATTTTAATGAAAAATAATAAAAAAATGTTTAATGTATAAGTCAATTGAACTAAATTTCCGGAATTTATATTAATTTCATTATCATAGCCGTTAATTAATTTTTTCATAAGATGATATTTTATAAATTTTGGAATCGTAAAGATAATTTGATCTTGAAAAGTTTCAGTTATTTCACCATTTGGCAATAAAACTTTAAAAATTGTAGGTTTGGAAAGACTAAATAATAAATCATTCAAGATAATACCAAAATTATTTGTGTTTGAATCATTGATTTTGAAATGTATTAAAGAACCTGAATTTGGTAAAAGATTAGAATCATAAGATTGAATTGTTCTGATATGGTTGATTGTTGATTTGAAATCTATGCCTGAAATCATTGGAGTTAAGGAGTTGATATTCTGATAACATGATGTGGATAATTCATCAAATGAAAAGTTATTTGGTGTAAAAATACGATTATTATTATTGTTATTATTAGATGAATAATATTTCTTTTGATCGTTAGGCCAAACGGTCCTTTGGTAATGAGAAATCAACCAATTCGATGATCTACGGTATGGTGTGGTGACACAGCTAAACAGTCGACGACACATGGAACATTGACTGTGAGTTATCCTGTCTAGTTTACCTACATCTCTCTGGACATAACTATTCAAGTTTCAATTCATGTTGAAGATTGTGAAAAGTGAAGGCTGGAAAAAAAACAGACAGCGACGCGTCGATGAAAATTTTTTCATTTTGCAGTTTCAGAAAATTTTCCATTTTTCCAGTTTTTCTTTTATCTTTCGTTTCTTTCTTTGTTTCTTCTCTCATGTTTTGTTTGATTGATTGTTTGGTTTGGCCATTTTGCAAATTTTTCTTTCTCCTTTTGGAGTTTCCTCCGAACCTTCACCTCTTTTCTTATTCCATCTCTTATAACATCAACTAAAACAAACACTTTATCATGGGTCAGATTCTTTCACATCCAAAGACCGAAAAGTCATCTGAAGAAGGCGGTGATCAATTTGTTGCCTATGGTTTATCATGTATGCAAGGTTGGCGTGTTTCAATGGAAGACTCTCATTCAACTATTTTAAACGTTGATTTACTTAATGCTGATATTAAAGATTCTAAAGCTCAGAATGCATTTTTTGGTGTTTATGATGGTCACGGTGGTGAAAAAGTTGCAATATTTACAGGTGAAAATTTACCAAAAATTTTATCTCAAAATGAACAATATATTAAGGGTAACTATATTCAAGCTTTAAAGGATACTTTTCTTTCAACAGATGTTGCAATTTTAAACCATGATGAACTTTCAAAAGATCCATCAGGTTGTGCAGCAACTTCAACTTTAATTACTCCAACTACGATTTATTGTGCAAATGCTGGTGATTCAAGATCCATTTTATCAATTAATGGTTTAGTTAAACCTTTAAGTTTTGATCATAAACCAACCAATGAAGGTGAAAAAAATAGAATTGTCAATGCAGGTGGATTTGTTGATATGGGTAGGGTTAATGGTAATCTGGCTTTATCAAGAGGTATTGGAGATTTTGAATTTAAAGATGCTAAAAATTTACCAGCTGAAGAACAGGCAGTTACTGCATTACCTGATGTCCTTGAACATAGATTAGATACTAATAATGATGAATTTATAGTATTAGCATGTGATGGTATTTGGGATTGTTTAACTTCACAACAAGTTGTTGATTTTGTTAGAAAATATATTAAAGAAGATAAATCATTAATTGAAATTTCCGAATTAATGATGAATACTTGTTTAGCTCCAACTTCCGGAGGTTCAGGTATTGGATGTGATAATATGTCAGTTTGTATAGTTGCATTACTTCATGAAGGTGAAAGTTTGAAAGATTGGTACAAAAGAATACAAAATAAAATTAGTGAAGAAGATTTTAAAAAATTACCAACAAGTGATGAATTATCAATAGATTTATATAAAATAGATATTGAAACCAAATTATCAGAAACAAAAGAAGAAGATTCAATTAATGGTAAATTAGGTGGTTTAAGATCAACTTCAAGAAATATTGGTAATGGTGAAGATGAAAATGAAGATGATGATATGGAGGATGATGCTCATGTTTTAAAAGGTGGTGCACCGGCATTTTTACAACAATTATTAGCAGCTTCATCAAGTCAACGTGGTAATAATAATGGTAATAATAATGTGATTTATTTAGATCCATCTGCAACTTCAATTTTACAATCACTTGGTGTAATGGAAGAAGATGGTGATATCAATCATGAAGAAGACGAAGAAGACGAAAAAGATGAAGATAAAGTTGTTGAAATTGATGAAACTGAAAATAAATAGGGCAAGAAAGAAAGAAAGAAAGAAAGAAAGAAAGAAAGAAACAAGAAACGGAAAAAAACACTAAACATCAATGTATTATAATTACTATTTCAATTTCAATTAATAGATTTAATCAAATTTTTATTTTAAAGAATATGTTGTTAAAACCATTAAAAAAATATTATCATCATTATTATTATTACATACAAAACATAAAATTATAATCTTTACTAAGTTTAAAATATTCTTATATAGCAAATGCATTTTTTGTTTGTTTTCTTTTTTTGCTAAATTCAAATTCAAATTCAAATTCAAATTCAAAATTAAATTCAAATTCATTTTCATTTTCAAATCCAAATTGTTCTACTTATTATATTCATTTTTTTTCCGCCCTTCAAAATATATTCATTTAATTAATATAGAAATTAACAACAATTAATAATTATCTATTTTTCTTTTTTAAATTTTTTGTGAATTGTTTTTCAAATATCCTTTAAAAAAAGGAACACAACTTCTTTTTTTTTCTTCCATATTTTTGTTTTCTTTTGTCTTTTTGTTTTATGCTATATTATGCTATATTATTTTATTTTACTTTATTTGACGTCTTTTATAATTATTAACTCCTTTAAGTTGTACATATTTATATTTTTTATCTATACTTTTATATATATTTATATGATTTCTATTGAATTATAAAGGCTTTATAATTAACCAAATACCTGTATTGAATTATTATAACAATTATCAATAACCACCATTGGATCAAGATCAGTAATTCTTGAAACAACTTGAGCAACTAAACCAATTAAACATGGTTCATTTCTTGATTTAATTAATGGAGAATCATCAAACAAATTTATATATTTGAAATTATCAAATTTATCACTTTTAACTAAAGGTATTGGCAAGAATTCAAATAATGACAAATTTGGAGACTTTTTAGTTGATTTTTCAATAATTTGAATAACATCATCTGATAAATTATAATCAAATGGATAAAATTGATTTGGACATTTTGATAAATATTGCCAAGATGGATGAGTTTTCTTAATTTCACACCATGGAGAATCAGTTTCAATCATTAATCTATTTAAAGGGATCAATTTGATTGATTCAAGAGTTTTAATATCTCTTAAACTTGCACCGTTTAAACTAATAAAGATTTTATAACCTGTTGAAGATTCCAAATCTAACAAATTCTGTAAATCTGTCGAATCACCAGTAAATGAATGAATTAATAAATTTGGATTTGATAAAGATTTAGAAACTAGGAAAGGTTTTAAAATATTAATAAAATCGTCACATGAAGATCTCATATGTAAAAATAAAGGTAAATTTAATTTTGTTGCTAAATTTAGTTGTTTTTCAAAATATAATAACTGTTTATCCTTTGGAGTATAATTTAATCTATCATAATCCAAACCAATTTCACCAAATGCTTTAACTATATGTTGATTTTCTATAATCAGATTGTATAAATTATTTAAATGATCATCAATTGAAGAAGAAGAAGAAGAATGTAAAGAATTGGATTCAAACTCTAATACTGTACATGGATGTACACCAACAGATGAATATAACTTAGGTATATTTTCTACATTTTTTAAAGAATTAATTATATTGATGGTATTAATAGATTCAGATAATGAAGAACCGGTTAATAAGATATTTAAAACGTTGTATTTAAAAGCTTTTTGTAAAACTTGTAAAGTATCATTTTGATGATGAAATTTACCACGATATTGACCTTTAAACATGGAATCTGTTATGTTTACACCGACATCGAAATAGCGTGGAATGATTGATTGCATTTTACAACTATTCTTTGAAAGCATGGGAGGAAGAGAAGGGGAGAAATAAAAATTCAATGAAATACTTGGAGTTGATTACTACTATAAGGTTTCTATTTAATGTTTAACGTCTTATTTTATTTTATTTTATTTTATTTTATTTTATTTTATTTTATTTTATTTTATTTTATTTTATTTTATTTAAAATTCAAAATTCAAAATTCAAAATTCACATGTGCAAAATCCAAAATCCCCGTGAGAAAAGAAACTGTGCCGACGGAACGGGACGACGTGCAAGAGAGCGAGCCGGCGGGAAAGAAGCGGCGGAAATTCCCGTTTTCGACACAAAATGACAGTTTTTTCAGCTTTTTTCAGCTTTTTTCAGCTGTTTTCAGCTTTTCGGGCGAGATCATCATGCAAGGTGCGAAGAATAAATAAAAATAAAGGGTTTGGGATGGCCAGCATCGTTCCTGTTCACTGGTTTAGGATTGGATAGAGAGAAGATAGGGGAGGAAGGGTATGTTGTTGTTGCTGCTGGGATGAGAGATTGGAAGGAGGGGGGAGCCGAAAAGTGTAGTTGTTGTACAAAGGAGCCGTTGTAGGTGTTTGATGGAGGATCGGCGGAAGATAGGCATCGTGTGTCAATAAAGATGCAACGGACACCTTTTTCATTTCCAGGAAAGAAATTCTTGAGTTGATGTCGGCGGATGACCTGTGTGGCAGGAGAATAGATAGTTCTACCAGAGAGAGGTTCTTGGGTAAACGTGACCTGATGAGGTTGTCTTCATCAGAGGTCCAACAAGTGGTAGCAGGTGTGGGGGAAAAAGGTGGAGTAGGGGGTGTAGAAATGGCGGGAACGGTTGCGGTGTTTGTATTCGTAAATAAGATTTTCTTTACCTTTGCTACTTTCTTGAGTTGGCCAGTCTTTAATCTTCTCCATCTGAACTGACAAGCGTTGGAAGTTCTGTTGTTGAAATGGTTTGCTATTTGTTTCCAACCGAGATTATGGACTTCTTTGAGTTGGATGAGAAGATGGTCGTCGTTATCGTCCCAAGATTGAGGAGTAGGCTTGTTCATTATTAGAGAAGGTATACGATAAAGAAGGCAAGAAGAAGAGAAGAGACGAGAAGAAAAGAAGAAGAAGAAGAAGAAGAAGAAGAAGATAATCACTAGATATGGAAAAGGAAAGATAATCCAAGTCCAAGTCCAAGTCCAAAGCCAAAGCCAAAGCCAAAGCCAAAGCCAAATCCAAATCCTAATCCACAATCCCATCCCAGGTCCCACAGACCCACGGATCCCTTCAAGCAACTAGCAACTATCTATCGATTATCAATGCGATGGTCATCACCGCCCGCCTGCCGCCTGCCGCCCGCCGCCCGCCGCCCGCCGGCCACCCGCACCCGCACCCGCACCCGCACCCCCTCTTTCCTTTCCTTTCCTTTCTTGTTTCTTTTTTTCTCTCACAACCGCAGCTGCACCCGCTCGGAAAACGTGTCCGGCACCAGCACAAACCCCGACCGTCCCAGCGAGAGATACGACATCTCGTGGACGCCCAGCTGCAGAAGCGTCCGGGCCACGCCGGCCACAATCCCCGTCAGATCCAGTGGAAGCCCCCTCAAGTCTAGTGCCAAGGGATGGTAGATGTCCTGCAGCGAGCCCATCATGTTCCCACGGGAAAACCGCAGCTGCCCCAGTTCGTGGGCGTCGTGCGGAAGCAACAGACTGGTTTCGCCTGTGGGGATCCGAGTGAGCGCAAAATAGCGGGGGAACGTCCCCTGCGCGAGCGTCCTGGGCGGCATTTCCCGCTGGCTGGCCCGCTGGCTGGCCCGCTCCACGTTCAACCGCCCCAAGCTTTCCGCCGTCTGGCGCAAAATCTCCCCCGACTCCCCGCTGCGGGCCCCCGTCAACACAAGCTGGATCTTTGTGTCCAGGGCGGGCACGATCCCCTTCTCTTTGAACATCTCAAACGTCGTCATCTCGTCGTCGTCATCAACAACTGCACTCTCATCCACTCCCGCCCCGTTCTTCTCCAGAATCTCCACAACCTTCTCCTTGTCCTTCACCGGAACCAACACCAAATCCGAAAAAAAATTGGAAATAAAGAATAGCGAAATCTTGTTCTTAGATAATGGCTGTGTCAATTCCAAAATCTTCTTGCCGATATTCAATCCATCACTAATCACCTGGACAATGAAAAACTCTTCATCGATCAACGTAGATTCTTGGTCTAACCGAATTGCCTTGCTCAAGTATTTTCGTATCAATTTGCTTGAACTCATCAATGTAACTTCGTCTTTGGTAAATGCTAGATGGAAAAACGTTTCCCCACTTTCTTCTTCCTCATTACTATCATCATCATCATCATCATCTTCTTCTTCTTCTTCTTCTGCTTCTTCACCATTCTCACTTGAATTAATGGAATTGACATCATTATCACTGTATCTACTATTAGATCGATTTTCATACTCATCAACTAGCTTATAAATCATCTCTAATACACCAGATTTGAAAATCCAGAAATTGTCTCTTGGAATCGTAAGAATTGATATCTTACTAGTAAATAATTGTATATCCGAGTCCATTGCTAAAAGAAAAAAAGTTCAGATCAATAATAAAAACAAACCTAACTTAATCTGTCTATTTATCTATCTATCAAAGTACCCAATGTGTTAGTCATAAAAAATAAAAAATAGAAAAAAATAGAAAAATAAAATATTTACTTTTTACTTTTTCGTTTCCGAAATGACTCAAATTTCAAATCCTAACTCGTACACAAAGGCCACTTAAAGAATATTTCATATTTCCTAAAACAACCTGATAACAATAGATAATGCCATTTGCCTGATATATGTTTGTCTATACATATTTCTTTCATCCATCTATTCATAGTAACAAAACAATCAATTTACCATGATACAATCCCATCAACTTTATCTATTCTCTAAATCAACCCTTTAGCGTCGATCGGCGCATCTTTTCAATTCTGAAACCGTTGTGAAATCGCGGGGCTCAGCTTTTTACTCATTTTCCTTTTCTATCGTTTTTTCACATCTGTTTCATCATCTTTTTCGGTTTATTATAAAGGTAAAACAGAATCCATGCTTTATACTGTTGTATGAAGCTTCAAAAATGCATTTCTTTACACCTCCCACCTCCCACCTCCCACCGACTCCACAACATGAAACTCTTTTTTAAATCTTTATTTCATAAAAAAGATGAACCACTTCATGCTAAAAAAATTAATCAACTATCCTTGAACCTTAAACCAATTGCAAACTATAGAAATGTACCAATAAATCAATCATCTCCAAACAAAATAAATCACCACAAACAAATTCGTAAATCAAAATCTCTTCGAAATGTTACTAATGTTTTCAAATCAATTAAAAGATCTACTTCTTTGAGAAAACTAAGTCATAAACATACCAATTTGAACTTAAATTCATCGATATCTGAACATTCTTCTCATTCTGTAAAACATCATAGATCTTTCACTAATATAACTAACGAAAATTCATTATTTGATCATCATCATCATCAAAGTTCAAAGTCACCTTATGATATATCATATACCGAAATATTCAATTCATTATATCCACATCATTTGTCTTCTCCTTCTCATTCTTCAGTAAGTATTGTTTCAAATAAGGAAAATATGCCACCTCCCAAATATAACCTTTCAGAGTCTCAAACTCCTAATTATTCAATTTTTCAATTAACACCAAAATTGAAGTCAACTCCCGCATTCGAAGATAATAATCCATTCTTACAGAATAATAATCCCTTTGAAGAAGATCCTGTCAATCCATTCTTAGATAAATCATATAATCATCAACCACTTCATAAATCTTTTAAGAAAACCTTTAAAGGACCTTTAAGTCCACAGTCATCATTTTCCACTTCATCATCATCATCTCAATCTCCACCACTTTCTTCATCTTCATCATTAAAAAATGCAAAACCATTGTTCACTGTAAATCATAACTTATTTAAATCATCAAATAAACCAATCAGTAAATTACCTAAACTACCAAAATCTTCATCAAAGTTACTAAAATCATCACCAAATTTTCTTAAATCACCATTGTTTTCATCAACTTTTCCCAAATCCCCGAATTCCATCAACTTATTAAACTATTATAATCAACTACTGTCCGAAAATAATATAAATGATAATGATAATGAAGAAAAAAGTTTATTCGATGCTTTAAGTAACGTTGAATGTTATGATTGTTCCAAAATTACTCTTGTTTCATATAATAATTAAAAATTACAATTACAAATTTACTATACAATTGGTTCACCACTTTCTCCTTCTCCTTCCTCTCCTTCCTCTCCCCGATCTTCTTCACTTTCTTCATCCCCCCCATCCTCTTCATCATAGTCATCATCATCATCTTCTTCTGATCCAATATCATTATCATCAATGATAATATCATCTTCAACTCCATCTTCATCTTCATCAATATAACCATTACTTTCAATCATCAAAACTTCCTCAAATACCCCCTGTTCTCCACCCATTTCTTTTCCTTTTATAACTATTGTATCATTATTCCTTTTTTGTATCTTTTTAACCATTTTCATACCTGGATGACAAATACTACACTTACTTAACACAGTATCATCATTAATAATATTACCATCAACAATTGCTTCCAAATTTTGTAATTTAATCTTTTCACTTATTTGATCTTCAATATCTCTCTCATCATCTAAATCATCATTTAAAAAATTAACAATACCTGAAATATTATTCATTAAATTATTCTCATTATTTAAAACCATTGTAGAATTCGTATTTATACCACCTGATGGACCTAAAATAATTGGTTTCCAAATTAATAAGTTTTTATTCAATTTAATGGATGTTGATTTTTTACTATTAAATGTTGAGTATAAT
This sequence comes from Pichia sp. NRRL Y-12830, assembly GCA_030564565.1. Classification (NCBI taxonomy): domain Eukaryota; kingdom Fungi; phylum Ascomycota; class Pichiomycetes; order Pichiales; family Pichiaceae; genus Pichia; species Pichia sp. NRRL Y-12830. The sequence continues at coordinate 31,271 of JAJLVO010000014.1, forward strand.
GATTTAACTAAACTTAAATTAAATATAAGACAATATTTTACCTCATCATCTTGTTTATATGTTAGAAATGAGTTTAATTGTTCCAGTCCTATAATGATATCATCATGAATCATACCAGTTAAATTAGATAAATCATCAATTGATATCTTAAAATTCTTACCATTATCGTTATTATCTTTAATTAAATTATAAATTTCTCTAATAATTGCAAACTTCCAATAACTTCTATAACTTATTAATCCCATATGGCTTAATGGCTTTTCAGGTGTACCTAATTTAAATTCTCTTTTTGATAATAAATAACTAAAATCAATTAAAAATTTCCCAAATCCCCTCCTTTGATAAATTGGTAAGGTCATTATACAACTCAAATTAAAATTCGTTGAATTTAATTTCTCCTTTGAAAAATACCCAATAAATTTAAATTCAAAGTTATCTGAATAATCATACATAATATAAAACATGAATGGTTCAACATCATAATATAAAGTTTTAGAATTTAAAAATAGTTTGGCTAATAAACACAAATTTTGACAAAATATAACGTTTTTCCTACCATCTATTTCAAAAATTGAGATTTTCTCCTTTTTATCTCTATAAATTTCCCTCCCATTTGGTTTAAACTTAAATGAACATTTTAATAAATGTCTGTTCAATGTAAATTTGGAATCAAAATATTTAAGACAATGTGAACATATAAACATAATTAAATTTGAATTATATTGTTTCGGATATGGTGATTTATACCAAGTTTCAATTTCATAATTGTCAAAATGTATAAATTTTAAATTATCTTTCAACGATATAGATTTTTTAGATTTGTTCACAAATTTATTAAATAATGTTTCAAACTTGACATCTGGATTCGTATCATATGTATTTGCTTCAGAAAATGAGTATAATCCACGATATGGTAATTCTAATAATACACTTTCAACTTTTGGATAATTTGTTATTTTCCTTTTCTTTGTTGAATGTTGTTGTTGATATTGATCGGTTTCGATATCTTCAATTGAATCATTCATGGTTATTATTCGATTAGGAGATGATGACTTTTCCTTTGATTTTGATTGTGATCTGGCCGCTCGTTCAATCATTTACCCTTGTTTGATTGATTGTTTGTGAAAGAATAAAATGAAAAAGATTATTTACAGTAATAATTTTTAATAATTATTTACAAATTGATATATGTTTTGCAGATTCATGTTATGTGTGAGAAGAAATTTGAACTTTTGAAATTTTGAAATTTCGAATTTGTTTTTTACAGATTTTTTTCTCCAAGTCTCATTCCTCTTTCCAGACACTACGTTAAAACGGTTTTCATAACCAAAACGTCTGTATGCTTAAAAAATTATTGGCCAATAGACCCAAGGAAATCTTTAAATACTCCTACGTTGCAGGCAGATTAAAATTTAATGATTCATTTTTAAAACCATATCCTTATCAACTAAAGGAAGGTTATTTACCTGGTCGATTGCGTACAAGAGGTGTTAATGTGGATATTAAAAAAGGAGATAAAGATTTCCAAACCACAGTTTTTGATAAGGATACATCCAACATAAATTTATTTCTACATACATTAGTTGCATATCAATCAATTGAAAATCCAAAGGATGAAAAGTTACCTATTGAAATTTTATGCCATAATGGATTGTTTAATGATTTAAATTTAGAAAGTTTTGATAATTATAATATTGTTCATTATAAAAATAAATTAATTTTTACAAATACTTCATTACGAGAAAATGATGATCCATTGTTGTCATTTATTGGACTCAATTTTGAAAGTATATTATGTAATAAACCAACACCTAAAGATTCAAAAAATCAATTTAAAATTTTAATTGAAGGTAAATATGGTAAATGGCCATTTAAATCAGTTGTTGAAATAGACTCATATAAACAGCGAGACGATTGTATTGATTATGCAGAAATCAAATTAATGTTTATTCCCAAAATTACGAAATTTGATATCAGAAGATTAAAATTTAGTAATAAATTTGCATTTTTAAGATTTTTGAAAGATCATGATAAAAAATTTGATTTGAAACTTAGAAAATGGTTATATCAATGCTTTTTCGGAGTACAAGATTATTTGGTCATTGGATTAAGAGATAAAAAGTTTAAATATTTATGTAATGAAGAAATCAATGTGATTCATGATTTGTTACCATTTATCAAAAAAGAATATCCTAAAATGTATGGTAACTTTTTAAATTCAATTGATAATTTAGATGAAAAATTCAATTTGCTTTTAAAACAAGTCAAGAAATTACAGACAAATGAATGTGATGTATTTCAATTTTCATGTAAAAATTTAAAAGTTGAAAAAATAAGTGATGGTAGCTGTGATAATGAATTATTTAATAAAATCGTTATCCCTGAATATTTATCAATGATAAATAATGGAGAAGATGTGTTGATGGATTCAGAAATTGTTGATAAAGCGGGTTATCTTAATTTGAAAATGAATAGTGGTGATGATACCAAAAAATAATGAATAGCTTTGTAAAACTGGTAATAGTTTATAGTTTATAGATTCTTTTAGAAAAAATGAAATTTAAATGAGAAAAAGAAGAAAAAAAAACGTGTCGTAAAGAAATTTATCGTGTCGTGTCCTCCTTTAGTTTTCTTTCATTCATTCATTCTTTGTTTTTTCGGCAATAATGTCAAAATATTCAATATTTAATAGCAGACCAAAGGAAATTTTCAGATATTCATATGATGCATCGAAAGATTCAGTTAAATTTGATTATTCCCAATTGCACCCATATTCGTTAATTAAGAGGTTACTTCCAGGTTCACAGTATGATCTTGCCAAAAAACGATCACTTAGTAGAGGTTGTAAAGAATACAGAAGGCAATGTTTTACCGAGACAGAGTCGAAAATACGACTTTTCCTAATTACACTTTCAGCATATCAATCAATTGAAAAGCCAAAGGAAAGAGAAAATTTACCAATTGAAATTTTATGCCATAATGGTGTTCATAATGATTTAATTTTAAATAGTGGGGATGTGTATAATGTTATATTTTACAAGGGGAAATTAATATTTGCAAATACAGCAACTAGAAAAAATCAAAATCATCTATTGTCATATATTGGGATTAGATTTGAATCAATTTTATGTAAACAACCAAAACCAGTTCATTCATCACATTTTAAAATTTTAGTTGAGGGAAAATATGGTAGATGGCCTTTCAAATCAGTTGTTGAAGTTGATTCATTCAAAAATCATAAGGGACGACAATATTGTGAAATGAAATTGAATTATATTGAAGAAGTTACCAAAGAGAAAATATTAGAATTGAAAAACGAGGATAAAATAGGATTACTAGATTTTTTGAAGAATAATGTTAAAGCATTTCCTTTCAAATTTAAGAAATGGGTATTTCAATCATATTTTGGATTACAGGATACCTTGGTTATCGGTATAAGGGATGAGAATTATTTTCTAATTTGTAATTTTGAATTCAATTTACAAAGGGACATTATCCCATATATGAAAGATAATTATCCATCACTATATAAAAAGTTTATTAATTCGATTGATATTTTAGATTCTAAATTTGACTCGATCTACAAACAAGTGATGGAATTACAAGAATTTGAGACTAATGTTTTTGAAATTAAATGTAATGATTCATTAGTTGTCAAGAAAGTTGATTGTAAAAAATTTGCAGAAATCATGGTACCAGAATATTTAGCAATGGTAGATAAAAAGGGAGATGAGTTGAGAAGTAGTAAATATGTTGATTATGATTCATACCATGTGCAACTTCTTGAAAGTGAGATGAAAGAACTGAAACTTGATTCAAAGAAGGAAAAAATTATTGGTGAATCAAAGGGATAATAAAACAGGCCAAAACCGGTAATGATAAAACGAAAACGAAAGATATTGCATTACTTACGAAGAACAAATTAGTTATCAGTTAGTTTTACACAACATGCTTGTAAATCTCAGTTATATTTATCAAGTAACAAGAAAGACGATCAACCAATCGATCAATATACGAAATTGAATCAGAGAAACTGCAATTATTGACAATTGAATTATTATTAAATTCGGGGCTTAGGAACTTTTACGTATGTTTATTATTCTGTAACACATATAGAAGCATGATTCAGGATGTATTCTGTATTTCCACTCGTATGGATCAGAGTGTTTCAATTTGCTGGAATTAAACCGAGCTTTGATTTACGCATAAATTATGCCATTCTGCAAAGACATTTTGCGAAAAAAGAAAATATATAGTACAACCAACATGAAATGGAATGAAAAATCTGGAAGATTTGGATTCAGTTGAGAGTGGAAATATGAAATAGGACGTGTTACAGGAGATTCCAACGAACCAAAAGAATAATAAATAAACGATTTATGAAATTACGTGAAATTATGTATATGTACGTACATTAACAGACGTTCGGGCTTGTGAGGAGGGGCTTTGGACAGTAATTCGTTTTTGTGCGTAAACAGGTATTATGCATATATAATTGTATAGGCCCAAATCTTGAAATGTATTCCAATATAGAACGGGCTGCGTGCAGGAGAAATGACCGCTGCAAACAGCAAAAAGCGGGAAAATGCAAAAAAGCAATAAATATAGACAAAAAGGAGGCAAGTTGTGGCCGCCCTGCTGCAGCTGCGCTAAAACGCTTGGCTGCTGCGAGTGAAATGGAACGCTTGCGGGGGAATTTCTTGACGTAGGCTGCCCTTCCCGCGGGATGCACCAAACAAACGGATTTCTGGCGAATACGTCTCGCAGAGCTGTCGGACACCTGCGGTACCTTTTCTTAAACAGGCACCCATTGACTTCCATGCATGCCACTTTAGTCGATGCTGCATGGACGGGCAAGATGCGTTTACGGTTTTTGTGGTGCCCGGCCCATTTCCTGGTTTTTAGGCCTTTTATTAAATGATTCGACTTTTATAAATGGTATATTCTGGGGTGATCCAGCATTTAATACAGGCTAAAGTAGTAGTATCTCCAGTTGTCTCAACTTGACTTCTGCTGTTCCAACATTTTTTGTTGAACTGCAATATTTTTCTATAATTTCTCTGGAAAAAAAAAAGTTCTTCCATGCATGAAGTGTGGGATTGTCTTTTTTTCCAATTTTCGGTATGCCTGCATCGTGTATTATGCATATAGTAGATTCGGAATATTCCGCGTATATATGGAAAAGGAATATGTAATGAATTTTGCATTCGGAGACGAAATTATCGTTTCAACTCCATTTAACACTTTCTACGTTCACAGTTTTCATCATTTTTATTTCTTCCTCCACCATACCAACCTTTTTATGCACAATTTTCAAAATCGTCATGCCTTTATGTTTACATTTTTCTTATTTGAAAGTCACAAAATCATTTGCAAGTAAGCCAATCGTAAAAAATGTCATGTTCAAAATGTTTTAGAACTAATGAATAAAAAGAGCAGACAATCTCTTTACTTTTCATCAACTATGCCTTCAATTCGTAACTAAATTAAATTAATACTTCTATTTCCTATTTTATTTCTTCTATCAATTGCAAACCACAAAAATATTTCGCAGTTAGTAAATTAAAGATGAATTTCATTTTTAGTTATTGCGTGTCTCTGGTTCTTTTGGCAACTTCAGCTCTTGCTGATATCCAAAATACCAATGTTGCTTGTAATATCAAAGCAATCAAATCTGAACCAGGTTTCCAAGGTAATGTTTATCAATTCCCTTCGCCTCAATCTGCACATTATTCTGATCCATCCTTTTATGCTGAAGGTTATAAAGCCGCTGGTAGTGTGATTGGATCACCTACTGGTATTGTCGATATTGATTTCAATCTTCCAGGTGGTACTCAAACACTTTATGGTGTTTCTCTTGATAGTTCCAATTTTGCTGTTGAATATACTGGTTATTTTAAAGGTATGTTTTTTATTATTTTTTTCTTCAAATTATCATTATTATGACCAATCATCAAAATACTAACAAACTATTTTTTTCTACCCCATTTTTTTCATTCTCATTTTATTTTAGCTGATAAAGATGGTATTTATGAATTTGATTTAGGCAAAATCGATGACGGTGTCATGATTTTCGTCGGTGCAGGTGCTTATGATTGTTGTAAACCGGGTTCAATTCCAACAGGTAGTGCTGATGTGGCTGCATTATTTGCCTACAAACCATGGAATCAACCTGCTGCAAAGAATACTGTTTGGATTTATTTTGAAGGTGGATCATATTACCCAATTAGAATTGTTTATGCTAATTTTATTTCTGCAGGTGGTATTCAATTAAGTGTTACTCCACCTGAATCTACAACTCCTCAAAATGTTGGTGCTTTCGTTTATCAATTAGAAAATAATCCAGCTAATGTTTGTTCCGCTATCACTATTAGTACTCAAATTTCTTCTTCCACTTATTATTATTATAGTAGTAATGTTGCCACCACTATTACTGTTCCACGTACTTACACAACCCTAGATGTTACTACTGTTGTTATTGAAAAAGACGTTTATTTTTCAACTATTGGTACTACTCAAACAAATTATATTTCAGGTACATCACTTTACACTTCTTCTTATTTAACTACTATTGTTAATAAAGGTCAAACCAGTTTACAAGAAATCGTTAATATCGGTGTTCCAGTTTTATCAACTACAACCATGTATGCAGATGTTCAAAAAACAGAAACTCTCACATCTGTCGTTACGAAAACTGTTGCTACTGGTGTAATTGTTAGTAGTGTCATATTGATTAAAGAGCCAAATTTACAATATACTTATGTTCAAAGTAACGTTGATCATCTCACAACTACCACATCTGTATTTACTACAACAGTTAATGGTAAACCAATTCCTACTTCAGAAATTGTTGTTATTGGTCCAGCTGTTTCAACTACCACTAAATTCATTAATTCTCGTTATACTTCAACTTATATGGTTACAAGTGTTATTACTATTGATGGTACTGTTACAACATCAAGAGGTTATGAAGTTGACGTTGGTCGTGGTAATACTTCAATTACCTGGGATAAACCATTTACTTCTTATAGTACAATAACTTTTCAAACTGTTGTTAACGGTGAAACTTCATATGCTGAAACTAATGTTGTTTATCTTCCTTCTTACAGCTATGTAACCTCTTCAGGTACTGGCACTGTACAGTCACAAAGTACCGCTACAAGAACAGTTACTGTTGGTGGTAAAACAAGTGAATACCTTGAAGTTGTTATCATTTACCCAACACCTTCGACAACAATTAAAGTCGATACTGTCGAATCAACTTATCTCACAACACAAGGTGGAAAAACTTATGAGGTTATTCAACATACAAGTTTCCCAACTACTTCAATTTTTTCAACAAATAAAAATGTCATTTCAACTTATACTTCTATTGTTGATGGTACCACAACCCAATGGATGTGGGAGATTATTTATCCACAACCAGTTACTTCTGCTACAGAATGGACCGGTTTATATACTTCAACACAAACCCTAACTTTGACTAATGCTCAAACTATTGTCACTGGTTTTGAATATGTGGAGTATGTTCCAAGTTATGCATCATCCCTTTCATTTTGGACAGGAAATTCTGTTAAAACTATTACTTCAACTGGTGTATATACTAATAGTTTAGGTATACTAGGTACTTCTACTTATAAAGTTATTTATAATCCATCAGTTTCTCAATCAACCACTTGTTGGAGAAGACCTGAAGGTTCTACTTACGTTACTGAAACTACAATTGTTGACACATATGGTTATCCACAAACTGCAACTGAAGCCATTGTTATTATCCCATGTTCTGATGCTGTTTCATCGTGGTCAACAAGTAGTATTTGGGGTGATTGTACTACAGCATCTACTGCAACATCTTTCCAAGATACTGTCATCAACGGTAAAGCTACAACCATTGGTGTTGCAATTGTCAGTGGTCCACATCCATCTTGTTATGCTCCACCCCCAACTACCATTTCAACAACTACTATTTCCACAGCTGAAGATTGTACTGCTACTGCTTTTACTTCCTACGTTACTGTAACTGGCACGGATTGGGCTATTACTGAATCAATTATTGTTCACATTGCAACCACAACTGCTAATTGTGTTCCACCAACAATGTCTACTATTGTTACCACAGTATCGGCAACTGATTGTATTTTAACTACTGTTAGCGTAACAAATGTTGTCACTTCAGCTGATAAAACTTCAAAAGTTGTGAATGTTACTGTTAGTACACCTGGTGCTTTGTGTACAACATCAACCACAAAAACTATCACTGTTCCAGCGACCGATTGTGTGTTAACCACTGTTACATCATCATCTGTTGTCACTACAAGTAACAAGGTCACCACTGTCGTCAATGTTACCGTCAGTACACCTGGTGCTTTGTGTACAACATCAACCACAAAAACTATCACTGTTCCAGCGACCGATTGTGTGTTAACCACTGTTACATCATCATCTGTTGTCACTACAAGTAACAAGGTCACCACTGTCGTCAATGTTACCGTCAGTACACCTGGTGCTTTGTGTACAACATCAACCACAAAAACTATCACTGTTCCAGCGACCGATTGTGTGTTAACCACTGTTACATCATCATCTGTTGTCACTACAAGTAACAAGGTCACCACTATCGTCAATGTTACCGTCAGTACACCAGGTTCCACATGTACCGATTCAATCACTGTTAAGACCACAGTCCCAGCAATGGATTGTTTCTTAACCACTACAACCGCAACTACTGCTGTCACGGACTCTGCAATGAAGGTCACTACCGTTGTTAGTATCGTTGTTAGTAAACCTGCTGCTTCTTGTACAACATCAACCACAAAAACTATCACTGTTCCAGCTACTGATTGTGTGTTGACCACCGTTACATCATCATCTGTTGTCACTGCAAGTAACAGCAAGGTCACCACTGTCGTCAATGTTACCGTCAGTACACCAGGTTCCGTGTGTACTGACTTTGCCACTGTTAAGACCACCGTCCCAGCAACGGATTGTTTCTTAACCACTACAACTACAACTACTGCTGTTACGGACTCTGCATTGAAGGTCACCACTGTTGTTAGTATCGTTGTTAGTACACCAGCTTCATCTTGTTCATCTAACGTTGTTACAACCACTACTGTTCCAGCAACCGATTGTATTCCAGCAACTGTTACTTCTGATAGTGTTTTTACTAACTCTGCAAATAAAGTTGTTTCTATCCACAGTGTTATTGTTAAAACTCCAGGTTCTACTTGTATTTCCAACAGTACAGTCACTACTACCGTTCCCGCAACTGACTGTGTTTACGCTTCAACCGCTTTTACATCAGTTGTTACAGGAAATAATGGATTAACTACATCAGTCGTCAGTGTTGTTATCAGTGAACCTGTTTCAACTTGTTTTGTTAAGACTTTAACCACCGAAGCTACAGACTGTTCATCAACTATTGTCACATCTACAATCACCTCCACTGGTTCTGATAAGAATCCAACAGTTTACACTAACGTTATCGTTAAAACACCAACTGGTCCATGTACGACTGTCATTCCATCAACCACCACTCAATTTTTACCAGCATCGGATTGTGCATTTACTGTTTCAACATCAACTTCTCTTGTTACTGAAAGTGATGTTGTTGTCACTAAAATCGTTGAAATCCAATACACTCCAGCTCCATCATGTAATGTTATAATTACTACTGAAGTTGCAGATGATTGTAGTTCATACACTTACACCACTAATGTTGCAACTGTTAATTATGCTGGTAAATATGTTAACGCTACATTGATTGTTATTGAAACTCCAGGTTTAACATGTTTAACATCATCATCATTGGGTCCTCCAAATGCGTCATCTGTATTCCCACCTACAACGCCATATCCATTAGCACCAACAACTTCATCATCTTCTGCAGTTATTCCACCTACAACTAATGAGCCATCTACACCTGAAATACCAGAATCAACTGATACTTTAACAAAGAGTACATTGATTACTGTTACTTGTACCGAAGAAAAATGTACGTCAACTACAGGACCTGCTGATAATACAGTTACTGATAAGACTACAACTACTCAAACTACATGTACTGATGCTGAATGCCAAGGTCAACAAACTACAACAACAAATCTTCCAATCACTACTAGTCCTACATCAACTGATAATGGTTCAGGTAATGAATCAAGTACTGATTACGGTTCAGGTAATGAATCAAGTACTGGTTCAGGAAGCGGTTCAGACAATGGTCCAGAAAATAATACTGCTAACTCCAACACCGATAGCAACATCAACACTACCGCCAACACTGATGTACCATCACCAACAGTTGTTGTTCAACCACCACAATCCACATCATCTGAAATTTCATCTCCTCCTGAAACTACATCAGTTTCCATTTATGAAGCTTCAGCTGGTACAATTTTCTCAAATATTAACAAATCAATTGTTTATTTCATTTTATCAATTGCATTCTTAATTTGAATTTAGTAGTTTAAAGTTAACACTACTAATCAAAAATAATACTTCTTTTCGTTGATACCTTTTTTTAATAACTTTTCAAATTTACTTTCGTTTCACAAGAAGAGCGTTTGCTTTCTTGACAATTCATAATTTCATGAATATTGTCTACTTTTAACATTCTAGTTGTTTTAATTTCACTACAATCTTGAATATATTTTTATATACAGAGTTATTATTTGTGTAATTCTAATCCATTTAATTTTTTTAATCATCGTTTGCTTCGAGAATAAGCTATAGTTTAGAACCTTCAATTGTCAATCTTCAATTTTCCAATACTTCGATTAAATTAATTTTTATTTAATTTTTAATTTTTAATTTTTAATTTTTATTTAATTTTTAATTTTCAGTTTATATTGCCGCTAATGTGATTGGCGCGGAGGAAAATGGAAAATGGAAAATGGCAAATGGCAAATTTTATTTATGAATTGTTCGTGGCCAATAGTTGGTGGTTGATGTGCTTATACTACTCGGATGTGTACGCTAACATAACTTTACGGGTTTAGTAGAGGGCACCAATGCAGCGCTTTGTAGTGATATGAATAGCGTAGACAAGATTTTGTAGGCACTTCGTTTTGCGATGAGATGATGTCATTTTCCGTTTCTTCCGCTGAAAATTGCCGTTTTTTCTTCCAAAACACGTAGTTAGGATTTAGCATTAAAATATTTTAATATTTAATATTTTATGTTTTGAATGATAGTGTATTTCGTATTTCTCTACTGATAGGACATCACATTCTTTCTATCACATTCTTGTTATCACAGTCTATTTCTTTCTTTCTGTTCCCATTTTCGGTCATCAACTGTTCTTGTTTTTTTTCCACCACACAAAATACCCTGCATGGTTTCATCTTCTATCATGGTTAACCAACAACACAAAAATTTAGAGAAGTTCATATTATCCGATGCCGATTTGAAGGACGAATTTTCTTCTTCTTTCTTAGATCCTGGTGTTTCGAATACCGATGTCGATTGGTTATTTCGTGGTAGAGAAGTTAAAAAGTTATCTAAAAAATCAACTAATACAATCAGTAATGAAGTCCAATCTCATCTATTACACGCCCAACAAAAAGCATTGATTAAATCAATGGGTAATGAAACGGTTAATGATGAATTTGTTGATACTTCCATGAATCTACCTTCTCCGATCAGCTCAAATACTTCGACAACAACTACTCCTATTTCGATTCCGCTAAAAAATGATACCCCACTCAAGTCATCCTTAAAATCGTCTGCTTCAAACTCTTCTTTGAGAATTGATACTTCAATTTTACCCAATTCACCATCAAATAATACCACGTTGTCAAGTGCAATTAATTCCCCCTTTGATCAACAAATGTCGAATAGTAATAGTTATAAATCGACATCTTCATTGATATCTACAACTCCAACCTCTCATCCAAATAAACCATCAACTCCTACATCAACTCCAACAACAACTCCTATTTTGACTCCAACTTCAGCAACGGGCACTAGATCAAGATCTTCTTCTCTTTTTGGTAGACAAAAATCTCTTTCAAATGCAAGTGAAACTCCAAAACCTGTCAAAAAATCTTTATTATCAACTTTATCATCAAAGCTAAAGTCCACTCAATCACCAATTTCCCCAACTCCGATTAAGTCGTCAACTCCAACTCCAGTAGTTTCAAGAAGTGCAACTCCAAAAAATACCATTCCAGCTAAAACCGCCCAACTTTTTCAAACTTCCGAACTTTTCCATCAACAACAACAACTTCAGCCACCATCATCATCACCACCACAACCTAAAAAACAAAAATCTAACTTACTTGATAATATCTCATTCAAACGTGTTTGTTTTGCACTTGATGAATTAGTCGAAGATCCGCAACAACAGATTCCTTCAAGAAGGCCAAAAAAAGGTAATGTTTTAATACCCGAAGATATGCTGGCACCACCTCCAAAACTATCAATTGGTATAACAAATAGTTTTAATGAACAAACAAAGGATAAAAAACCAAATGTTGATCCAAACTTATATGAACAAGCTGTTGTAAGACAAAAATTCTTTTTAAATGAATCTAAAAAACATTCAGAAGAAGCTCATATTGCTGCTTTAAGAATGGCTAAAGAAGTTTCTTTATTTAAGAAAAGGAAGAACACATTTTTAATATCAGATGATGAAGATTCAGATGAAGAAGAAAATATTACAGATTCAAGATTCATGAATAAAGATGATTCACTGGATATTGATACACCACTTCATGAACACGTTAATTATTTTGGAAATGATGCATCAGGGTCATCTTCAAGTCCAACTGATGAATCAAATTTTGAAATCAATTTAGAGGTTTTATATACAAGATGTTGCCATTTAAGAGAAATTTTACCTATTCCTGCTACTTTGAAACAATTAAAGGATAAATCAAAACCTTTACATGTTCTGAAAATGCTAAACCCAAAGCCTACATTGATTGATATTTTATCGTTTTCTGATTTTTTGTCAGTTGCACCGATTATTAATGTCACTTTTGATAATGTTACAATTGACACTGAAATGTTGAAAATTATTTTAGTTAGTTTGAAAGGCTCAAAATATTTAGATAAATTATCTTTGAGAAATGTACCAATTAATAATGAAGGTTGGAAATTTGTTTGTAAATTTTTAGAAATTAACAAAACTATTCAAAAATTGGATATCTCTCAACAAAAAGTTAAGAAACCAAATGATGGAATTTCAAAATCAACTTTAAGAAATGAACTCAATTGGGATTTATTTGCTGAAACTTTAGTTCTACGAGGCGGTATTGAAGAACTCGTCCTGAATGGTTGTAATTTAAATAATAAAGATTTTGAAAATTTAGTTAATAGAGGTTTGGTTTTGAAAACCAAAAAAATAGGTTTGGCTTCATCACAATTAGACAATCAAAAAATGAAAATTTTGTTAAATTGGGCTTCAATGAAAAATTCAAAATGTATTGGAATTGATTTTGGATTCAATAATTTATCATCAGGTCAAATCAAAATTTTAAACGAATCCATTAAATTGAATTCACCCAGTATAAATTTACAATTTTTATCGTTAAATTCAACCGAAATAGATTTAAGTGAATGTTCAGAACTTGTTAAAAACTTAACGTCTTTGAAATCTTTAAGATATTTGGATTTAAGTAATAATCCTCATTTATTTCCAGATATTATACCAGTCTTAAGGGATAATTTACCAAATTATCCAGAATTAAGAAGAGTTCATTTTGATTTTGATAGTTTAACAGAATTTTCAGTTGTCCAATTATGTTTAATATTTCAAAAATGTCCCAAGTTAGTTCATGTCTCAATTTTGGGTAATCAAGTAGTATCATCTAAAATTGTGTCGGCTTTATATTCAACTGTCAAGAATTCTCATCTCTATAACATTGATATGAATTATGATGGATTAGATGAAGAATTAGTATCTAGAATTGCATTTTTCTTGATGAGAAATATGGAATCTTTCTTAAATGCTAACTCCAAAAAAACAAAACCTAATAAATCAATTAAATCATCTGCTGGATCAGATATTAGTGAAAACCAAACATCTACAGCGACTGATTTCAATGCAAAGGATGACGATTTAATTTTTGATGGATCTTTGTTAACTAAAGCTGCTGAACATTTATTAGAAACCGATCTAGACATTGCTGGTGAAGAACGTCTAATTATTTACAAGTCATTAATTGAAAAAACAATTAAATTAAGAAGTGAAATTCATAATGCAATGAATAGATTGTTTGAAACTCGTGAAAAGGGTAATTTATCAATTGAGGGTAAAGAAAATTTATTAAGACTATGTCTATTGGATGATTCATTAGAAAATATTTTCACTATTTTTGCCGATGAAATTAAATTAAGTGATAATGATAAAAGTAATCTATTGAATATCAATGATAACAAGAATAATATTGAACATATCTCACGTCCAAGTATGATGAGAAATTTATCATCACAAATGCTAAGGCATCATTCGACTGAAAATGTCAATAATAATAACAGTAATAATGAGTTTATTGAAGAACCAATTACAACTCTTCCTAGTGAAGATCCACATGTAGTTGTTGCGGATGCTGATAGCGTTCCAGTCGATAGTACTACTGGTAAGAGAGTTTTAATGAGAAAGTTCTCTTCAACTAGTGTTCATGCAAAGAAATTGGAAGAAGAAGAAGGTGAATTACATAGATGGGGTTTCTTCGTTCAACAACAAAATGATATTATGCCTGATGATTCACAAAATTCCCATATTGATTCAAATGATATGAAAAAAGAGGAAGAGGAAGCGAAAATTGCAAAGGAAATGGAAAGATTAAGAATTGAAGCTGAAGAAAAGGAAAGATTAAGAGTTGAAAATGAAATGAATGAAAAGAAGAAGTTAACAATTAATACAATCCCATCAGGTTCCGAATTGAGAGAGACAATTATGAAAGCCAAAGGTATTGAAAGTATCACTGATTTGATTAAAAAGGTTAATAAAGATTTCTCAACTGTTGAAAAAATTTATAAGCACGTTGATGCAAAGAGAGCCCCTAGGGAAGTTTCACCTATTGTTGAAAGTCCAACTGATGATGGTGATAGTAATGAAACCAAATTAAAACCAAATTCCAATTCAAATTCAAATTCTCATTCAAGCGGTCTAAATAATTTAACCAATCGTAAAGATTCTCTAGTTATTGATGATAATATTTTAAGTCCGACAACGAGTAATGATTCTTTAAGTGATGGAGAAATTATTGGACAAGCTGATGAAGTTTATGAAAGAATTTTAAACAATGTTATTCGTGTCAGATCCAATAAAAATGAATAAATTTAATGAAAACTATTTTCTTTTTTTTTTAGTTTATAAATTTACTATGTATGTTTAAGGGAATTTTACTATCTGAATACTATATATCCATATACAATATGTGTATTTTAATTATCTTTTTTTTTCAAATTAATTAGACTTTAATAAGTTTAGATGCAGGCACAGAGCGAAGAAGAAGTAAAAAAAAAAATGGGAGCAATCTTCGATTATTGTTTTGTTTTCATTTTTCAGTTTATTCACCCTATTTCATGTTGAAGTTTTAATCTGATTGGTATCTTTTTATAGGCCTTTTTCATTATTTTTGAAGTGGTGATAATGAGTAATATGCTACTGTATGGAATGCTTTTTTTGATATCCATCATTACGTTGAAAATCATACAGAATGCACTTTCAGTTTTCCAGTTATTTATCAAATTAGTACCGACAATTATCGGATTAATTTATTATTTATACTACATGAGCATACCGACTAAAATACGAAATATTGAATATGAAAAGCATGAAGGGGAACTTACAGGACTAACATCATTACGTCGAAAATCAATTATTAACATAAAACCAAGTATTAAAGAAATTGATTTTTCAAAGTGGAAAGACAGAAAGTTCCCAATTATTGATAGACTTTACTTAAATAGACTAAGTAGTCAGATTATTGAAAATGAAAAAACATTATTCAATTATTATAAAAGAATTAATTCATGGCATGGAGAATCATTGAGGGATGATTTATTCATACCAACAAGTATCAATAGAAATAGTAATAGTAATAGATTTAGTTCAAATTCTTATAATTCTGATACTAGAGTATCACTTACAAATAGTGA
Organism: Pichia sp. NRRL Y-12830; assembly: GCA_030564565.1. NCBI lineage: Eukaryota > Fungi > Ascomycota > Pichiomycetes > Pichiales > Pichiaceae > Pichia > Pichia sp. NRRL Y-12830. The sequence continues at coordinate 47,381 of JAJLVO010000014.1, forward strand.
TTTATTGTTTGATAATGAATACTCTAAGAGTTTAATCGATGATGATACATTAATTGAGGAAGAGGAAGATGATTTAATTGATATGTCAATTGAGATAAAGGAGAATGGAATTTTATTTGACAAATTAAAGAATGTTAATAGTAGCAGCAATAAAGCTTATTTGAAACCATTTAAATTGAGAAAATGATCATCATTATTGGTTGCTCAAAATATCAGTCAATTGTAGTTCTCTTTTAACTTGAAAAAATAAAGATCTTTGCATATGAATTATTAATGCAGTTACATTGCTTTTTAAATTTTTACTGTCAAGTAATGATTGAAATTGTGAAATGGTAACCAAAATATCACGTTCATTTAAAGGTATGAAGTAATCCATTTTACAATCATTAGTGAAATCTTTTGGAAATAGTGATGCACCTTTGATTATTAAATTTTGACATGGTGAATTAAAAATATTAAAATTATAATTTAAAGCAATCATAAATCCATAAATATCAGAATCAAAATAACCATAAATAGGAGTTTGCTTAAAAAGTTTGGTTAGTATATAGGTAAAATGTTTTGTTAATCTATCAGGGAATCCTCTACCAGTGATTAGGATTGAATCTTCAAAACAAGGGTTTTCAATTTCATTGTTTACCAAGCCTGATAGAATTGCATCTTTTTCAAGGATTATAATCGATTTTGGTTGTTTGGAAACATTATTATTGAAAACAATTTTGAAATCTTCAGGTTTTGAATTCAAACTAATTGGAGGAATTAAAGTTGAAGAATTGGTTCTTTTAATTGAATAAATTATATTATCGTTGATCAATATTTCTAAATTTGCATAAACTAAACCTTTTTGAGAAGCTGATATGTTTAAATCTTCGATTGATATCCCTAAACAATCGGCAATTACATCAATGCAATTATCAACGATTGATTGTTTTTTAAATAGGTTAACGTCCAAATAGTAAATTTGTCTTTTTGATGCTACTTTATTTAGTTTTAATTGATTATAAATTAGATGTAAAATTTTAAAATATATGGTGAATTTTTGATTAATCTTATAATCGAAATCTGGGAATGTTATTAAAGATTTTGATTTTGAAGTTGACGAAGATAATTCCAGTTTGATAGTATCACCATTCTTCAACCCATTTTCTATAAGACTTAGTACCGTTAATAGATATTGGGTAATTGTGTAAGGGGAACTGGTATATAATTTTTTGTCAGTATTAAAGAAGAAAGCAAGAAGGCTCAGTAAATAAGATTTGACCAAAAATACGTAAAACATAACTTACGATTCGGATAAGCTGTGACAATTCACAGCAATCGATCTCTCTGTCATCTTAAACAATAATAACTAGTATATTAATAATTAGCTATAAACTATATATCATCAATCTATACAATATTAAAGAGAAAAAACTTAAGCAGAAGCCTTGAATTCCAAGATCTTTGCTTCGACTCTCGCCTTTCTTTCGTCTCTGGTGAGTTTGTATTGCTTGTATTTCTTGGATTCAGCAGCATATTGAGCTTTCTTGTCTTCTGCCTTCTTTGGAGCTGGATCTTCTCTGATCTTTTCATGTGCTTCCATGTAGATGTCTTCAACAGCATCTGCATCGATGTCATCTTCAATGTAAGATTTGAATAATAAAGAGTATCTTTCTTCATCATCATCCATTAATTCTTCCATGTATTCAGCAACGTGACCACCGAAGATGTACTTTCTTAATAATTCAGCATCTAATTCTTCACCTTCAATATCCCAACCTGGGAATCTTGATGGGGAGTGTGGAACGTATAAACCACCATCAGAAGCACCCTTTAAAGCACCAAAAACCTTAGCACCAGTGGTGGTTCTTTGTAAACCAACATCAAGGAAAACCTTGAATGGTCTTGGACCATCTTCAACAGCTTCGGTTAATTCGAATTCACCTTCAACTTCTTCAACACCAGTATAGGTTTCATCTAAACCTAATTTTTTTAAAGCTCTTCTTGCAACTAATAAACCAGTTGCGTAAGCAGCTGACCAGTTGGTTAAACCATGGGTAATACCGTAGTTCTTTAATTCATGAGAATAAGCAGCAGTTAAAACAATATCACCAGTAAGAGTTGAGGAAACAATTTGACAAATGATATCCTTGTTGGTGAATCTAACAACTAATCTGTATTTTGGAGTTGCATACTTGTTCTTTGCTTGAGTGATTAATCTCTTTCTAGCATAGTAATCGGTCTTACCTTCAGCTCTTCTTCTGAAAGGAGTTTGGTATCTTGAAAGGTAAGCGGAGGATCTGGTGAATTTGAAAGAACCCATGTTTGATTGTTTAATAAACGGATGGTAAAGTAAGGGGAAAATAACCTAAAGTGAAAAATATCTACAACTCAGTAACAAACATTAGATAATCTTCAAAACTGAAAAATCCAATGAAAAAAAAAACCCCTGATGGCGCGTCTCACACCCTCGCACCGCACACAAACTGCAGCCAGCCACCCTAGCACCGCTAACAATACTTCTCGCCCACGCCCATTTCCAGAAACCGGCCGTTGTTTTCCCCCGGAGGAAGCCATCTCCCAGCAAAAATACAGTGGACCGCCATCGATTTCCCACCACCGTAGAATAGTCCCCCCAAAAGCTTCGGAGTGATCAGGAAATACTGGGAAGAATCCACTCCGGTGGCCCTCTGGACAATCAATTCATGGGCTCGTCGTTCGTTACGGGCATCCATACCTTGATTGATTTCATCCACCACCCGGAATGGAGTGTTGGTGAGTCCTTGTAGAGAATTCAAAAAGATGGCTGTAGTGGTGGACTTTTCACCTCCCGAATGTTGTGCTCCATTGAAATCTGTAAGTGGTTCGTTATCTCTAAAACTGACTTGGATAATCAATCTCCATTTATTGTAATCATTCTCACTTTTATCCAACTTAACATTACCTGCACTCGCAATTTTGCCCATGTTATCTCCAAAATCATTGGATATGATTTCAACAATCCTATCCAATTCACTTTCCCAACTTTCACAGTTTTCTTGTAATTCTTCAGTATGCCTTTTTATTGCACTTTCCAATCTAGGAATCGTACTTGTTAATTCTTCAATTTTTTCTTCATTATCTTGTAACTTCTTCATCGAATTTTCATTGCCACTACGATTGTTTAATTGAATCTCAGATTTGATTTGGTCAATTTTACTATTCAATCCTTGTAAGTTTAATGTTTCATTTTCTACCATTTCCGTAATTATAACTGACATTTCGTTTTTATCTTCCTCTGTTAATTCTGAAACCTTTTGTTTATACGCAGTGAGAGTGTGTGTATAATCTTCATTAACTTTCTTGAATTCTGCCTTAATTCGTTTGATTTTCTCATGTCTTTCTTCCTTTTCGGTTTTAATTGAATTGTTTAATCTACTAATCGTTAATGATTTATTATTTTCTTCAATTAATTCAATTCCCAATCTAATTTTATTTTCATCATTAATAACTTTTTCGATCAAAAACGACTTCTTATCTTTGCTTTGTAATTTCAATCTCTCTTTAATCAACTCATCAATTTTATTAAAAATTTTGTTCTTATGATCAACATTATTAATATTGTTTCTTAATGATTTATATAGTTTTTTTTTTGCTAACATTTTATCTTCAATGATTGATTTTTTTTGATTTAACTTTTCAATGATTTTATTGATATCACCAGCTCTTTTGATATCTCTATCAAAATTATTAATTGAATTGTCCTTTTCGATTCCTTGATTTTTAATCACTTTTAATTCATCCAATAAATCAACCTTATCATTTTCAATCCTTTTCCACTCTTCTTCTAATTTATAAATATATTGATTAATATTTTCCTTTTGTTGATTAGATAATCCGTTAACAAAAATACCCGATTTTAATCTAAAGGATTTAATATTAGTAAGAATTTGTCTTCTACCAAACGAAGATCTATTCATTGTATAAACTTCATCAAAACTAACATATTTAACTAAATTCAATCCCATTTCAATTTGTTCATTAATAACTTCCTTTTGAGAATTAGTTAACCCCTTAATTGAAACTGGAATTCTATGTAAATAATTATTCTCACATAACATTTGTATAACTTCTGGTGGCCCATTCAGGAAATCTGTCGCAAATCCATCAAATCCTAACCTAATTATTTCCTGTCTTGGGATTCTATCTTGATCATAATTAAATGGTTCACTAATTGTTCTAACTGATGTTTTACATGCTGATTTCGCCGTAAAATCAACAACTCCATTAAAATCCTTAGTTGTTGAAACTACAACTGCAGTTAAATTTTGTGACGAAATTAATGTTTCAATAATTGGTGCAACTGATTGTTCATTAACGTTTAATGTAATTAATGCAGGTTCAAAAAATTGCAAATCTGTACCTTGTTTTTTTAATTGTCGTAATTTATAAATAGTATTAATTGCATCCCTATACCTTTTTTTATCCAATGTGTTTAATCTATCTCTTGAGTTTAATTTATTTTTTTCTTGATTAATATTAATTGAAATCTTCTCAATTTGACGTTTTGATGCATCTAATTTACTATTAATAACACTTAGTTTATCATCAATTTCATACTTTTCAGCTCTAATTAATTTTCTTTCTGATTTCCATTGGACAATTTGTTCAACATCAGGGATTTCTAGTTTCAAAATATCTTCATTAACATTCCCAAATTCATCTTTATATTTATAGTAATCTCTCTTTGCCTCTTTCAATTTTATTTCATAATCTTTCAAACTTGAAAAGTTTAAATTAATTTTGGAGTTGATGCTTTTAACTTTTTCATCAATCAGACCAATTTCCTTTGAAAATCTTACTTCATTCAATCCACAATCTTTTAATTTATTTTCAACTTCAATTACTCCCTCATCTGTATCTTTTAATGCAACTTCAATTGGTTTAACTCTTACCAAAAAATCTTTATATTCTCTTTTCTCACTTTCAAATAACTTATAACAGTCATCCCTTTCACGTTTTTTGTCTTGATAAATAACATAAGGTTTAATTAATTCAAATTTTTCTAAATCTTTAGTTAATTTTATAAACAATTTATGTTTTTCGACATTTTCTCTTAATAAATCATTTTTAAATTTTAAATCTTTTAGTTGTTCGTTATACTCTTCAAAGTTTTTTGATTCTAAACAAATAGAATTTTGTAATTGAGTTATAGAATTATGTTTCTCTAATAATTCACCACTTCCATAACATCTTTCAATTTCCTTTAATAATTCATCAGACTTTAAATCTGCAAACTTAGAAACTCTATCTTGTGGTAAAAATTGGCATAAATTATCCAATTGAATATTGAATCTTTTCAAAATTTTCTTGATTTCAATTTCATTGACTAAGTTATAATTAATCTCCCACTGTGTTTTTCTACCTCTAAATAATTTAGTTGTGATAGTAATTGAATCCCTGTTCTCATCTTCAAAGTTTTTTAATTCTAATTCAATAATTGAATCATTTTGATTATCTTTAATAAATCCATCAGTTACCATTGATTCTTTACCTAAATTCGATAATTTACCACCTAATCCAATACAAACTGCACAAACAAATGTGGATTTACCACTACCATTTGGACCAATAATCAGATTCATTTGTGGTCCAAAATGAAATTCTGTTAATGAATATGACATAAAATTAATTAACCTACATCTAATTATTGAACCTGGTTTAAACGCGTTCAAATCTGGTTGATATTTTGATTTTAATCTTTTTGGTTCAGATAAACCTTGAGCAAGGTCATAAATGTGGGTTGTCATCGTTGATCCAATAAAAATCAAAAGTGGTATGTTAATTGATCCAAAGGTAGTTTCTTTTCCATTTAGTATAGTTATCAATATAAAGTAGAGTTATTTCAAAATGAAATCTGAAAATCTGAAAAGAAAACGCGTAGAAAATTGAAATCGAATTTCAAGTCGAATTTCAAATTGAAAAAGATCTTATTCAGCCAACTTTATCTCAATTTGGATGCTGATTCATTTTGATTGTCTGTTGATTTCTACAATCCATTAATCATGACCATCGAGAAAGAAACAACACCTGTTAATCAACAAAATACCAGTGGAAAGACATCTTCAATTATTATGATACGACCTTTGGAAGGTATAAACAAAGAAATCATTTACAAACAAAGGTTAAATCGACCATTTAAAATAGTTCAAAGTTTACCCATATCCAAACAAGCTGAAGATATTGATTATTCTAAATTAACACATCCACTGAGTGTAAAAGATAGTGGAGTATTATACAATTCTTTGGTTGTATCTAGATTTAATTGGTTGAATCATATATTCAAAACATATTGGACAAGAAGAGAACAAAGTTTAATTGGTTTAACAAATTCAAATAAAAAGGATAAAATGATTAAGTTTTGTGATTCAAGCATAAATTGTGGTGGAATTCATAGTTTTAAAGTCAAATTTTATTTTTTGAAAGATGATGAAAAGGAAAAACAACATCAATTAGAAGTTGAAACTAAAAAGTTGGAAAGATTAAAGAGAAAGCAAGAAAAAACGGAAGAATTGAAAAGAAAGAAGGAAGAAAAAGAAAAGGAAGAAAAAGAAAAGGAATTTAAGAGAGAACAGATTAAGCTTGAGTATGAAAAAAAGTTGCAAGATGACGCAAAGATGAAATTAGAACAAGAAGAATTGAAAAAACAACAGGAAAGCAAAGAACAACATCAACAAAACGAACAGGAGAAACAAAATGAACAAAAACAACAATCGGAAAAGAATCAAAATAATAAAGCTGATAAACCTGTAGAAGGACTTAGTAGATTAAATGAACAACCTGATAGAGCCAATGAAAAATTTGATAAACCTAATGAACAACCTGATAAATTGAAAGAGCAATCAGATAACTCTAATGAAAAGATACCTACCAAACAAGCAACACCAGAAAAATCAAGCAAACCAGATGAACCAATAATAAAACCAACTACACCCTCTATACCTACAAAATCAGTTCTGAAACCAATAGAAATTAAACAAGCATCAGCAAGCTCGATTACTAAAGGCGGTTCTATTACTTTCAAAGCAACTGATAAACCACTAACAAAATTCAACCCTGCTTCTACTTCAAACGCATCAACATCAACAACATCAACAAAAGATATAATGTCAAATCCAGAAAGTGCAATAATGATTCATAATTTAAATTTACTAGCTAAAAATGATTTGCACCTAAAAAATTTAATGAGAGAAGTTGCAAGTGGTCAAGCAGATACAGATAAAATTTTAGAATTTCAAAACTATATTCAAAAGGCCAAAAATATGGGTGATGCAACTGGTTATATGAATAAATTAAAGCATAAACAAGAATTCAAAACTACTGAAAAGAATGAAAATAATCTGAACGTTAATAATATTACTAACATAAAACCAAATATTATTAAGTTAACACCTGAAGAAATTAAAAGGAGAAATGATGAATTAACCAAGCGTGCAAGTGAGATTAAAGCTGAACAAGAAAAAATTAAATTAGAAAAAATTAAAGCAAAAGAAGAAAAGGAAAGACTGAAGAAGGAAAGAATGGAGCAAAAAGTGAAAGAAAGAGAAGAACGTGAAAGATTGAAAAAGCAAGCAAGAGAAGAAAGAGAACGTGAAAAGGAGATTAAACTAAAGGAAAAATTGGCTGAAAAAGAAAAAATTAGATTAGAACGTGAAGAAAGAGCAAAGGAAAAATTAATCCAAAAACAGAGTAATCTTATGAAAAATGTGCTTAAGAAATCAAGCAATATTAGTAATAGTAATGGTGTGAATAATAGTGATTCTGATTTAGATTCTGATGATGATGATAGAATGGGAAAATTAAATAATGATGATTCAAATGATGATTTATGGAATACGAAATTATCACCATTACAAGAAAGATATTCAACAGGGGCAAGTATAGTTTTTGAATTTAATGAAAATAATGCATCTAGATTTATTTTACCTAGAAATACAATCTATGAACTTATGGATAATGAAGATGAAGAAGAAGAAGAAGAAGAAGAAAATACAGTTAAAGGCGAAAGTTCCGCACATTCAATTTCATTACCAAAATCTCCATATGTTACAATTCTTGCATCTTTAATTCTAGTTCATAATCAAGGTGAAATTGATGGTTGGGAACGTAGAATGAATGAACTCAAACAGGCACGGGAGAAAAAACAAAATAATATAAAGGAAGAAGATAATGAAAGTTTGAATTCAAACTCGCGTAAAAGACGTAGAAAGAAAGGTAATACGTGGGGGTCAACAGCCGCAATTAAAAGAGCCACAAGGGCATCTAAACAGGCAAAGAACATTGAAATACTAAGAAATGAAGAAGAAGATTATCATGAAGAAGATAACGAATTAAGTGAAACTAATGGAGATGATAAACCAATTCCAGTTTACTCTTGTGTTTCAATAACATTAAGTAAAATACCATTTAGATTTTCAAATTTTATAATGAATAGTGGTAATCCCTTACAAGATTGTCAAAATTATATGAATGACATTATGAAGATTGGCAAGAGGGTTGAAATTAATCAATTGTGGTATCAAATTGATGGTTTAAGGGATGAATTATTAGGTGAAACTTTACGATATAATTTGAATAGATTAGATTATGCTGAATGTGGTGGTAGAAAGAGTAAAATTGATTTTCATAAAAAATTTGGTAAAGGTGGTAGAAGTTGATAGATATTATAAAAGTCATAAATTACTTAACAAAATTATATATATAATACAAAAATTATGTAGATTGATTCGTTATAAATAAAATCTTTAATATGCAGGGTAAAATGTTTTAAATCATCACAAAACAAAAAGGAAGGTAAAAGGATATAAATCGTGCACTTAGCAAATTAGCTTAAACAACACTAATTTTTAGTCCAGACGTAAAATCATCATTCGAAAGTTTCATATCATCGCAATTTTCTTTATCATCATCATTCTTATTATTTGGTTTTTTATGAGTGGTAGTAGCAGTATTAGTGGTAGTAGTTGTTGTTGTACCTGTACTTGCACTTCTTGATGTTGTAGTAGTAGTTGTAGTGTTAGTGAAATAATCAGTTTTAGAAGTGGTCAACTTTGTTGTTGAAGCAGCGTTGGAATGAATCGAGTCATGAGAACTTGGCACATTGTGAATTGTCATTGTTGTTGTGGTTGCCTGTGTAATAACTGGTAAAGCAGGTGAGGCTAATGATAATCTTACAATTGGGTTTGTATCGGTATTTGTTGTATTGGTATTAGTTGTTAAAATTGAGCTTGCTGAAAAATCATTTGATGTTCTTTGAGAAGGCGGCATTGATCTATTAATTGGTGGTTGATAATCACTTAAAATAATATTGTTATTGGTATTGGTTGTAATCGACGATGATGATGGATGGTGACTTTGAAAATTTAATTGATCAGAATTATTGTTATTGTTATTTGATAAATTCATTAAGTTAATTGAAATTGGATTTCTAATTGAGGTAATTGATGGTGAAGATGAAAGTACTCCAACATTATTGATATTACTGTTCAAAAAATTAGTGACATTATCATTATAAGATTCTTTCAACGTAATTGAACCGTTTCCATTGCTCAAAGCATTTGAAGTTACTGAGCTTTTGGTTGTTGGTGACGAAGGAATTTTTCTAATTGATAAATTTTCTGAGTTAGTATTGGAATTTGAATTACTATTAATATTGATTGATGTTGACATTTGATCTAAAACAGGATGATTCATTTCAGATATTAATTCAGATTTCTTAATAAAATCTTGCTTATTCAATTTTGTTGTATTTCTATTAAAATTATTTGTTACCAATTGACTATTTGAACCTAAAGATGATTTCATGTTATTTTTGGCGTTTGTACTATTATTTATTATACCACTTAAATTCATATTCGAGACACTTGCAGTCATTTTGCTTATGATACTTTCATCAATAAAATTTTTAAACCTCAATTTTGAAGTTTTTTCATCTAGTAACATTGTGTTTTCAAAAATTCCAGGTCTTGAACCATCAATTTTAACACTGTTTGTATAATCAACACCATTTAATAAATTAAATAATTCAACTCTATAACCTCTACTTTTAGAAAGTGGATTACCAATTAAGTGGATTGCTTTTAATAAAACTTTATTCTTGTTTAACAACAAAAGTTGTTTCAAATCAATAATTTTACAAATACTGTTTTGTCTTAAATCAAGTTTTTGTAAACTTTTCAAATTTTCAATTGAATCTAAATTTGAAATTTTATTACCTCTTAAATTTAAAACAGTTAATTTTTGGAAATTTTTTGGGAATTTTTCAAGTTTTGTTAAATTATTGAATGATAAATTTAATGATTTCAAGTTAACTAACTTTGATAGTGGATGACTTTGAACTTCGGTTAATTTATTATATGATAAATCCAATACCGTAAGATTATATAAGCTGTCAAAAGAATTGAGTGAAATTTTTTCAATTTTGTTTTCTGATAATGATAAATGTTTTAAAAGCTTCCAATATGAATCAGCATCATCATTATCACCATTTGTATTGTTTTTAGCTTTGGTTAAATCGAGTAATCTTATATTATCATTGGATTTATTATTAACCTCGTTTGATGAAGACATCAAATTTGAATGATCAATCGTTTCATTTGAATCTTTCAGCTTCTGATGGGTGTCACTGTTGATATTATTAGTATTGTTAGTATTATTAGAATTACTAATTGTAGTAGTTGTTGGGGTAATTGCTAAAGATGAAGAAGTTCGTACTCGTCTTGAAAAAGATTTTTTTTGAGGTTTATAATAATAAGATCTTCTGGCTGAATGTACAGACGATGATAATGGTGGTTGATTATTTGAAGATAAAATATCTTCAGCATATAGCCTATTTGGGTAATAATTTGAAGATAATGAACTTGGAGATGTTGAAAATAATGGTACATTATCATTTGAAATTGAATGATGATAATTATGATAGTGATGACTATAATTATTTGTGTAACTGTAATGATTATGATGATAGTTGTTTGGATTAACATTCTGGGTTTGATGTAAAGTAGGAGATAAATGACTCTTGTTTGATGGGGTTAAAGAACTTGATAAATTTAAAAAAGAATGGGATGATGGGATATTTGAATTAGGTTTAGGGATTAATCTATTATCATCGGAAGAAGGCTTTTTATCATCAAAATGATTATCATCTAAAATAATATCTGGAGTATTATTATTGTTAGTATTGGTGATCGTGGTATTAATGTTATTATAATCATCATTATTATCCATAAATGCATCATCCTCACCTCTAAAATAAGAATCCAATTCAACTAAAGTGATTAACAATTCTTTAGGATCGGTTATATTGGATTTTTTTACAACTAAATATCTTAATTTTTTAGCTAATAAATTCCAACCAAAAATTTCGTTTGGATCCAAATCATAAATTTCTAGAACTAGTATGTTTTTAAAAACAACTATTGGAGTTGCCGTTTCAAATGGATATTCTTCATGACCTTCAATTAATTTTGCATTGTGATCATTTGCTAATCTTAAACAAGGTAATTTTGAAAATGCTGAATAAAGATATTTTAAATCCGATTCGACATTTTCGGTCTTTGAATTTGAACTAAAATTGTTCCAAATTGCAGAAACTGAAGACATTACAGATTTAACGGAAGAAATTGAATGTAATGATTGATTATCAGAATCTATTTTTTTATTTCTTTGAAATTCACTTAAGAATGAGACATAATTTGAATTATTACCAGAATCTATATTATCTAACCTTAAATTCATTGGGCCAATATTTATTCCTAATTCTTTAAATTTACCTAAAATAAAGTATAGATTATGTAAGGACAAAGATAGTCTAACAGGTTTGGAAATTTCTTTTGTTAATTTATCATCCAAATCGATTGATTGGTCAGTGGTGGTGTTGGTAGTATTAGTATTGTTACTAGTAGTTTCACTATTATTATTATTATTATTATTATTATTATTATTATTATTATTATTATTATTATTATTATTATTATTATTATTATTATTATTATTATTATTATTATTATTATTATTATTGATACTGCTGCTGCTACTGCTGCTCATGTTGTTGTTGTTGTTGTTGTTGTTGCTATTTGTATTATCCTTTGAGTTTAATTTTTTATAAGCTGATAATGCATTAGCCAATTGAGATTGATGTGTTTTTATGAATAAAGTTAGTTTACTTATATAAACATCACCGTCATAGGTATTTTTGGGCATTTTTTTAGTATTTAATTATATGACGTAATGGATGTATGATAACAAATAATTGTGAATGAACGTTATAAAAAGAGAAAGTAGATGGGAAAACTATGCAAAAAGTAAATGACTAGAGGAGGTAAAAGATGGAAGAACAAACAAACAAAAAAAATGCAAAAGGAAGTGTATGTATGTTGTATTGATAAAAATGGAAAACAAATGATAATATATGTGTTGAAGATATTCCGATTTGTAGCGCCAAGGAGAAGTGATGAGTAATTGGATGGCAAGAAATTTTTGTTAATCTAGAGTAATAGAAAGCTGGCAAAAAAGCAAAAGTATAGTATCTGTTGTTGAAAGCTTAAGTAGATAACACAGATTGTGAAAAGTGTTATTTGTATAATAAAAAAAACTAGCCACAATAAAGTGAGAAATTGCACTAAAACAAATTGAATTGCTAATTTTATTACAGATAACAATTGATGCCACAATGGGAATGAGAAAGGGGAGGGTATCTGGTATCCAATAAAGCAAAAATTGAAACTAGTATTAAGCTTGGAAAATGGGATACTTACCAATGGCGTGGGAAGGGGGTGTTGGTGAAGTTTGAGGAAGGAAAGAAGGGGAAACGGAGGATAAAAGTAGTGAAAACCTGTGTTAAACAAAAAACAAAAACAAAAACAAACGAGAAAAAAACGAAAACACTCCAAGTTTCCCAAAAGGGAAATTTTTACTTGACAAAACACAAAGTACAAAAGGTTAAACGGTCTGGTAACGGGTATATAGTATCTGGTATAGAATAGAGAGTATAAAGAATATAAAGGCCCAGTTGGCATCAATGAACATGACGGGAAGAGCTGGCAAGTGTCATCACAGAGGCAGCAGCAGTGTTTCCTGTAGTTCCTGTTGCTGTAGAGTTGATGGTAACAATAGCAGGATGGGTCAGGATGGACAGAGAGGTGATGGCAGTAGAACGGGTGGAGTTTTGGCATTTGCTTCGAACGTCAAATGAACAGTCATCAAAATCGTAATTGTCATTTTCCTCTTCCTCTTCTTCTTCTTTATGGTTGTAGTTAATCGAATCCAGTTCGACTTTTCTACTGGCATTACCTCGGATACTAGCATGATCATCATCTTCTTCTTCCTCTTCTTCTTCTTCCTCTTCTTCGTCTTCTTCTCCTTCTTCTTCTTCTTCATCTGAAGAATATGAAACTAAAGGTTTTGTGCTGACATTGTCTTCTAAAAGTGAACCACTAAAAGTGCTGGCGTCATCCATATTGAAAGTATTGCTGTTGGGATTTAAACCATGATTATTCGGATGAGGAATGATGGTTGTGGCATTAGGTTGATTACCTAAGAAGAACTTGGTACCATTGTTATTAGAATCAGTACTTGTCATATCGTTGTTATCTTGGAAATGTATTCTTGTATAAAACTGTCTTTGATGACCTTTGAAAGAGGTATCAGAAGATATACAACTTACCATTTCATCGTTCTCAATGCAGGGGACATCGTTGAATTGTAGCGAGTGGTGGGATGTTGCTGTTGTCAGAGTGACTGTTGGGGGTTGTTCAGGTACAGAATGAGATGATGTTGTTGTTGCTGTGGATCTAGTTCTGGGGTGGTAACCACGGGGGCCCAAAACAACGTTGTTGTTGTGGTTGTTGTTGCTGTTGTTGATGAAACGTTTGACCCAGGAAAACTTCTTCCTGGGAACAGTGGCTGGGTATACTCCGGTGTCCATGCGGGGGGTGTAGCAAAGAACAGGAGGATGGGTTGGGTTGGGTACTGCAATAATTAGCAATGGTATTGGTATTGTTAATTGCAAATAACGTTCAAGAAAAGTAAAATAATATGAAAAGTAAAAAATACATAGAGGTTATTTCTTGTTTCGATCCCAAAGCCTTCTTATCTTTCCTCTTCCCCTTCTTCATCTTCTTTGACTCGGACTCAACCACCTACTTCCACTCATCCACAACACCCAATGTCCAATCCCCAATCGTCCAAGCTCGTTCTTGTTGTTGCTGCCATCTGTTTGCCTCCCCTACCCGTTTTTCTTATCAATGGCTGCTGCAAAGCATTGGTTCTTGCCCTTGTTTTGACCTTTGTCGGTTTCCACATCTTAGGAACGGCATATTCTTTCTACTACATCTGGCCTTATCTCACAGACGTTGTCCCACTTCCAGGCCACGACTTTTCCCGTCCTCTCGAAGAAGCCCAAACTACGACAACCACTCCAACTGCCACCAACTTACCTAATAAAGACACTTTCCATCCTATCCAAACCACCTCCTCCATTTCTCCTCTGCTTCATCCAGATACAGATCCAGCTTCTTTCAACGGCGCCCCACCAGCCTACCAGGACACCATACAGGCCTCTTCAAACTTCTCGGATTCGGCTCATCAGGTGCAAAATCCCTCTCAATTTTACACCGATCACAAAATTCAAAAATGATAAAATTGAAAAAAATCAGTAAATGAAAAAAAAAATTTTTATACTTAAATAACCAGCTTATATATCTTTTCTTTTATTCAACCCCTTTTCACCATTCCCCCTAGTTATGAAAATCAAAACAATCTCTAGATCCTCCGACTCATACGTCCCCGTCTCCAATGCCAGAGAATCCGCCCTTCCAAGAAATCTGAACCCAGAATTGCATCCTTTTGAAAGAGCTCGTGAATATACTAGAGCTTTGAATGCAACTAAATTAGAAAGAGTATTTGCTCAACCTTTTGTTGGTACCTTAGGTGATGGTCATAGAGATGGTGTCTATGCATTAGCTAAAAACTTTTCAGCTGTGAATAAAATTGCAACTGCTTCAGCTGATGGTATAATTAAATATTGGGACATTACCTCAAGAGAAGAATCTTCCTCTTATAAAGCACATTATGGAATGTGTACAGGTTTAGCTGTTACTCCAAATCAAAAATCCATGTTATCTTGTGGTACAGATAAATCAATCAAATTATGGGAAATTTCAAATGATTCAGATTATAATCAAAATTATGATTACAATCAAGGTAATGATCAATCAACTGTATCTACAAAAGGTTTACTGAAAACGTTCCTTGCGGATTTTTCGTTAATGTCTTTAGATCATCATCATTCTGATGATATATTTGTTACTGCGGGTGCAGAAATTAATTTATGGGATATCAATAGAAATAAACCAATTTCAAATTTATCTTGGGGTGCAGATAATATAAATTGTGTTAAATTTAATAAAACAGAAACTTCAATTTTTGCATCTTCAGGTTCTGATAATTCTTTAATTTTATATGACATTAGAACTAATTCTCCAACTCAAAAAATTAAAACTTCAATGAGAAATAATGCAATTGCTTGGAATCCAATGGAAGCTTTCATATTTGCAACTGCAAATGAAGATCAAAATTCATATCTTTGGGATATGAGATATTTAGATAAATCTCTTAATATTTTTAAAGGTCATATAAATGCTGTCATGGATATAGATTTCTCTCCAACTGGTAAAGAATTAGTAACTGGTTCTTATGATAAAACTTTAAGAATTTTCCAAACAAATAAAGGTCATTCAAGGGATGTTTATCATACAAAGAGAATGCAAAGGTTATTCATAACTAAGTTCTCAACTGATTCAAAGTACATTTTCTCGGGTTCTGATGATGGTAATGTTAGAATTTGGAGATCAAAAGCTAATGAAAGATCAGGTCCAAAATCTGCTAAGAAACGTTCAAAGGAAGAATATGATGAAAAACTTAAAGAAAGATATGCTGATATGCCTGAAATTAGAAGAATTTCAAGACATAGACATTTACCACTTCATATTAAAAAATCAACTGATATTAAGATTGATGAAATTGGTTCAATTAAACGTCGTGAAGAAAATCGTCGTAATAATAGTCAACCTGGTGCTGTTCCTTATGTTCCTGAAAGATCAAAAAATGTTGTTGGTCGTGTTCACAAACAATAAATGGTTAATTAACTATAGTATGTTGATTATTTTTTCATTTGTGTAACTTTTTGTATAATAGATAAATCTGATAAACCTGTTTTTTTCAAATATTAGTAGCATAGCTAGCTAAATGAAACTTAATTTTATTAGCGAGAGCCAAAAAATGAAAAATGGAGGTTCAATCCTTAAGACCTGGATTAGGTATACTGAATCTACAAACTTATTTTCTCTTCTCATATAACAATATAATGACAGGAATAACCATTTCAATTGATGTATGTATCAATCACATTGTTCAACATTTGATCTCTCTTTATTTAACCATTACTAACCTGTTTTAGAGAGGTGGAACATTTACCGATTGTATTGGAAACAATGGATCCGGTGATCCAAAAGATGACTATATTATTAAATTATTATCAGTTGATCCAAACAATTATTCAGATTCAAATTTAGAGGGTATGAGAAGAATTTTGGAACATTTTACAAATGAGAAAATACCTAGAAATAGACCAATTGATACATCTAAAATTAATTATTTAAGATTAGGTACAACTGTTGCAACTAATGCATTATTAGAAAGGAAAGGCTCAAAATGTGTTTTAATTACAACTAAAGGTTTTAAAGATGTTTTGGTTATTGGTAATCAAGCAAGACCTAATATTTTCGATTTATCAATTAATAAGCCTTCTAAAATTTATGATTCCGTAATTGAAATTGATGAAAGAGTTACTTTAGAAGATTATGTTGAAGATCCAACAAATAAAATTTCAATTCCAAATAATGATAATTTAGTAAAAGGCATTTCCGGTGAAATTGTCAGAATTATTCAAAAACCAAATATCGAAGAAATTGAATCCATGTTACAAATCATTTTTGATCAAGGTATTAGATCAATCGCTATATGTTTAATGCATTCTTATACATTCCCAGATCATGAATTACTTGTTGAAAAAAATGCTAAAAAAATTGGTTTTACAAATATTTCATTATCTTCAACTTTATCACCAATGATTAAATACGTTAATAGGGCAAACTCTTCAATTGTTGATGCATATTTAACACCTGAGATTAAAAGTTATTTGAAAAGTTTCCAATCAGGTTTAAAATTTGGTTTAAAAAATACTGAAAATTTAAATGGTATAAATTGTCAATTCATGCAAAGTGATGGTGGTTTAGTTGATTATTCAAATTTTTCTGGTTTAAAGGCAATCTTATCCGGTCCTGCAGGTGGGGTTGTTGGTTTTTCACGTACCTGTTATAATCCAGAAAATCCAATACCATTAATTGGTTTTGATATGGGTGGCACATCAACTGATATTTCAAGATTTGGTAACAATGGTAAATTTGATCATGTTTTTGAATCTTCAATTTCAGGAATTATAATTCAATCTCCACAATTAGATATCAATACCATTGCTGCTGGTGGTGGATCCATTTTATCATTTAAAAATGGATTATTTAAAGTTGGTCCCGAAAGTGCATCTTCTCATCCAGGCCCTTCATGTTATAGGAAAGGTGGTCCTTTGACTATAACTGATGCAAATTTATTATTAGGTAGATTAATACCTGAATATTTTCCTAAAATTTTTGGTCCAAATGAAAATGAAACTTTAGACTATGATGTTGTATTAGAAAAGTTTGGATTATTAGCAAATGAAATTAATAATGCTCATGATAATTTGAAGAATAAGTCTCCACAAGAAATTGCATATGGTTTTATTGAAGTTGCTTGTGAAAATATGGTTAGACCAATTAGACAATTAACTGAAGCAAAAGGTCATATAATTTCATCTCACAGATTGGTTTCATTTGGTGGTGCAGGTGGACAATGTGCCGTTCAAGTTGCTAGTATTTTGGGCATCAAAGAAGTCTTGATTCATAGATATTCTTCAATTCTTTCCGCATATGGTATTTCCTTGGCTGATGTTGTTGAGGAAATTCAAGAACCTTGTTTAATGGAATTCAATAATGAGAACTTAATTGAATTAAATAAAAGAATCGATATTTTAAAGATGAAAATTATTGAAAAATTGAAAAATCAATGTTTTAATGAAAAAAATATTGAAATTGAAGAATATTTAAATTTAAGATATGAGGGAACTGAATCAAGTATTATGGTATCGAATGCGAATAATGGTGAATATTTGAAAACATTTAAAGAAATGCATTTAAGAGAATTTGGATTCTTATTTGACAGCAAATCAATTTTAGTTAATGATATCAGGATTAGAGCAAGTGGTAAAGTTGATAATAGAATTGAAGAAAATGTTGATTTACAAATAGCAAAACTTCGTCAAAATAATGAATTTGTCAAACCAAATCCAAAGAGATCAAAATTTATTAAAGAGATTTTCTGGAAAATTGATGGTGAATTAAAGTCTTTACCAACTGAAATTTATCGTTTAGAAAACTTAGAAATTGGTACTTTACTTTATGGTCCTGCAATTATTGCAGATGGTACTCAAACTAATGTCATACCACCGGGTTCTGTTGTAACCGTTTTGAAAACACACTTATTTATTCAAATTAATGATGATAAGAATTATAACAACAATTCTGAAACGGTTACTTTAAAACAGGATGCAATTGTTGAAAAGCAAAATATACATGAAATCAAAATTGAACCTGTGTTGTTGTCAATTTTTGCAAATAGATTTATGGATATTGCAGAACAAATGGGTACCTCGTTACAAAAAACTTCGGTTTCTGTTAATGTTAAAGAGAGATTGGATTTTTCCTGTGCATTATTTGATTCAGTTGGTAATTTGGTTGCAAATGCTCCTCATTTACCTGTTCATTTGGGTTCCATGTCTGCATGTATTTCAACACAAGCGAAATTATGGAAAGGTAAACTAAAACCTGGTGATATTTTAGTTTCTAATCATCCTTCAGCGGGTGGAACTCATTTACCTGATATAACTGTTATAACACCAGCATTTGATGATGATAAAATCATATTTTATGTTGCATCGCGTGCACATCATGCTGATATTGGCGGTTTACTGCCTGGTTCAATGCCACCAAATTCAACTCAACTTTGGCAAGAAGGTGCAACAATTTTTAGTGAACTTTTAGTTAAAGATGGTATATTTCAAGAGGATAAAATCATTGATAAACTACTGAATGAACCATCAAGATATACAGGTTGTTCCGGTACCAGAAGATTAAGTGATAATTTATCTGATTTGAAGGCACAAATTGCTGCTAATCAGAAAGGTATTCAATTGATTTCTTTATTAGTTAAAGAGTTTGGTTTAGATATAATTAATGCTTACATGATTGCAATTCAAAATAATGCTGCCGAAACCGTTACAAAAATGATTAATGAATTATTTGATAGCAATGCTGAAAAAAAACTGAACTGCATTGACTATATGGATGATGGATCACAGATTTCTTTATCAATTTATAAAAATGAAAGTAATAACAAGGTTATTTTTGATTTTGATGGTACATCACCTCAAACTTTTAATAATTTCAATGCACCAACTGCAATTACGTATTCTGCAATTATTTATTGTTTAAGATGTATGGTTGATGAAGAAATTCCACTTAATCAAGGATGCTTAAAACCAATTGAAGTTAGAATTCCAAAAAATTCATTATTATCACCATCTGATGGATGTGCGGTTGTTGGTGGTAATGTTTGTACATCACAAAGAATTACTGATACAATTTTAAAAGCTTTTGATATTATGGCAGACTCTCAAGGTTGTTGTAATAATTTTACTTTCGGTAATGGTGGTAATGGACCTGATGGAAAGTATATTCAAGGTTTTGGATATTACGAAACAATTGCTGGTGGCCATGGTGCTTCTGAAAATTGGGATGGTATATCAGGTGTTCATACAAATATGACAAATACAAGAATTACAGATGCTGAAATTTTTGAACGTAGATATCCGATTATTTTAAAAGAATTTTCAATTAGAAAAGGATCAGGTGGTAGGGGTAAAAGAAATGGTGGCGATGGTGTGATAAGAGATATTGAATTCAGGATACCTGTAACTGCATCAATATTATCCGAACGTAGAGTTATCGCACCTCATGGTATGCATGGTGGTGAAGATGGTGCAAGGGGTATTAATCTATGGATTAAAAATGTTAAAGATAATAAAGAAGAAAAGATTTTCAATTTAGGGGGCAGATCGAGTGTTGATGTTGGTGCTGGCGATAGAATTGTTATTATGACACCAGGTGGTGGTGGTTGGGGTGAAATTGGTGGGTGAGGTTGGTACTAGCACACCTTGACCATCTAAAAGGGAACTTAGTCAGGAATTATTTGTGCTTCCTTAGAGAAACATGAAAAGTTGACTATACTATTTTCAGGACTGTTGTTAATATTGTCAGAAGTATGGATTATATACTGAAACTTAGTAATAAACGTTTTGTAAAACATTAAAAAGTCTATATAAATGCATATTTTTTTATCTATTCGAACAGTTGAAGAACACTGTGTAACTTAACTAACATTTCATCCCATTCACCTTGATCAGTACTTAAAACTGTGAGTGCACCACCTGCACCACATCTATAAGTATCAAAACCATCATCATGCTTTAAATCATCAGAATAACGGAATAATGATCTAATTATAACACTCCAATCAGCATTATCATTAATTGACCAATAACCACAGATACCTGAATATAAACCACGACGTTGATTATTTTCAAGCTGTTGTAAAATTTCAACTGATCTTTTCTTTGGAGCACCAGTCATTGAACCTGGTGGCAAGGAATTTGCTAGAACATCAATCCCTTTGAAATCGTTGGTGAAACTACCTTCAATAACAGACACTAATTGATAAATTGTTTCGTATTCTTCAACGGACATTAGTTTTGAAACTTCTATTTTATCTAATAAAAACAATAAATTATCTCTAATTAAATCAACAATCATTAAGTTTTCACCTAATTCTTTTGGAATTTTTAAAAGTTTACATGCCTTTTCATAATCAATACTTGGATGTTTTTTTAAAGTACCTTTAATAGGACGCATTTGACAAAATTTTGGGTTCCAGGAAATAAACCTTTCAGGTGATGTCGATAAAAGCATTGATGATTGAAAATTTAGATACGCCGAATATGGTGATGGATTTTTCTTAACTAATGATTTATAAATATCCCATGAACTAAAATTATTTGGAATTTGAACGACTGTATTATATGTTAAACATAATTCATATGAATCACCTAGATGAAGATATTTTTGACATTCATGGAACGTCTTGAAATATATATCTTTATCGGGTATAGTAATTTTTGTATTTTTAGATAAGGAATCAATTTCAAAAGTTGTATTTGGTAAATTTATGTTGTTTAATTGATTTTTGGTTTTCAATAAGAATTTTTGATCATTCTTTTTAATTGAAACAACGTATATATCATTTTTAGGTGAAACAGCTAAAAACTTTTCGATAAAACACAATTTGGTATCATCAATATCAGATTTTGTACGTTTTTCTAATGTTTCAATATCAACAAAACTACCTTCTTCATAAGACATATAACCAATCAAGCCACCAATGAATGGACAATTTTTTAGTATGTCGTTTGAAATTTCAGGTTTGAAATATCTTGTTGACATATAATCTGATAAAAATCTAAAAATATCATTTGACTTAACTAATAAACTAGATGAACTTGAATTCCACTTTGACATTTTTATAATGCTTGGATTTTCAGTTGAATGTGTTATCACGTCGGATCCATTTTCTTCTGGTAGCCCAATGATTGACCATTCACCTGGGGCAGACGCTGAATTCAATAACAGCACATCTTGATTTTCAGATTTAAATAAATCACAAATTTTCAAAATGTCAAATTTCTTGTCTGATAGAATAACTTCTTCAAATTGATAATCAAACTCGATTGAGGATTTAAATTCACTTATCAAAGGTGTTGATACAACAACATGTTTATCATGAGAGATGTCAATTTTCGATGATTTAGATTTATCAACTAAGCTCCAAAAATTTTTGACCATTTCAAAACCCGAGCTTGAACAAATCGATTCTGGATGATATTGAACACCATAATGTGGTTTTTCCTTATGTTGTGCAGCCATTAAAATTTTAACATTATCCTCAGAGGTATAATAAGCCAATGGTTTAATTGAACCTGAATTATTTAAATTGTCAACAAAAATTGAATGATATCTAACAGAATCAATGGAATTAGGTAAACCCTTGAAAATTGATGAATGATCTAAAATATCAATTGAATGAATTTGACCATGAATAGGTGCATCTAAATAATTGACTGTACAATCATTAACTAAACAAAGAATTTGAAATCCTAAACAAATTCCTAATATAGGCTTTGATGGAAATTCATTATAAATGTAAGGAATAATACCGATATCAGAAAGATTATTAGGAGATCCAGGGCCTGGGCCAATGACAACAGCATCAACAGAATTCAGCAGGTTATTTAATCCAATCTTATCAGATTCATTATTTAAATTATAAGAATCATTGTGAATTGTAAGGACATGAGCATTGGTGGCTCCAAGAAGAAGATCTCTTAAATTATATGTGAAAGAATCATATGAATCCACTAAAAGGATTGACATTATATTTGATAAATATAACCAAGTAAATTAAACTTTATTTATATACTTATCAGTGGATCTCTTGAAGAAAACCCTTGAAGAAAACCCAGATATGGCTAAACTTGTTTTCAACAGTGTGAAAAATGAAAAATGGAAACCTTTTTTTTTGAGAGAGCTTCAAATACAGGGTGGACCCTATAAATCTTGGCACGACACGGTTTTTGTTGTTGTTGTTGTCAGGTGTTTTGAGTCTTTCAAGGGTTTTTATTTTGTACTTAGATTAGTTTGTTTAAAATTGCTATTGCTTGGCTTAGATGTAAAAACACAGAAAATTTTGAAAAGCCAACAAATTTGTTAAAATGTAGATTCCTTAAATTCAATTATTTTTTTGATATTCAAGTAACTAAAATCTCAAAACATTTCATTGTTACATATTTACTAAAAATTCATAACTTCTAATTTATGAAAAACCTTATAAAAGATAACAAGAATCAAAAAAATCTGTTCAATATACTAACATGTTTTACTATAGCAACTATTATTACCGAATCAAGTGTTATTAAACACATTTTTTTGCGCAAAGGTCTTCATATAAAAGCAAGCGAGAGAAAACATTCATTTTTAATCGTAACAACCATACTTTTTTACTTAACTACACCACTTACCTGATGTAATATGAATGAATTAGAATTACAGATATAGATTAGAAAATATAATAATATAAAATTTGAATTAAATGTACTATATATAGTTTATTAAATACGACGGAATCACTTGTTTTTTTTATTTTTGTTTTTGAAATCTCTTCATTAATTTTGCAATTGGGGTTGCAGGACTCCAATGTTTAACTCTTAAAATGTAATACATAGTAACCATTGCAAAAATGTTGAACCCAATATAAACACAGTAAAAACCAACATTTCTCCACCTATGACTCCATGCCATACCAACAGTTTTTAAGTATTCATCACCAACTGCATATTGACAAACTGCACAATCACTTGAATCATCTGGGTTATTAACATAACCACTATGATTATCAAAAAAGTCAGATAAATATTCACCACATGTTAAACCATCAGGTGGTTGTAAATAGTTATATTCAGTTTTAGAACAAACAACTTGTCTATCATGAAGTGAAATTGATAAGAAGTTATCCATAAAATAAGTGAACGGTGAAGCTCTCCACATAAATTTCCAAAAGCCAGGCATTAAACCTGGAACTTGAACAACACCACAGAAAGAAATAATGAAATTTAAAGCTAAACCTGTTAAAACATTTGCTGATGGTAAATCTGGTGATGAATAAACAATTGCCAAACCCAGAGAAACATAATAAAATTGGAAGAAGAAACAATAAGTAAACCAAAACATACCACATTTTGAAGCTGAATAATCAAGTTGAATTGGGAAATACCAACAAATGAAATAAATGGTTGAAAATAAGATTGAAAATGGAATTTCACTCAAAAATTGTGAAAGCATTAATAAAGACCAATGGAAAGTATTTGATTTGGATTCTCTAACTTCATATAATTCACGAGATGCAATCGCCTTTTCTTGAATTTGATTAATTAATGGAGCAGAAACAACAACAGCAATAAAACAAGCAAACATAACATTTTGCATACCAATAATTGTATGTTTTGCATCCCAGAATGAAAAACCCGCTAATAAACCACCAAGTAAAAATAGCATAAACTTTGCCATAAAATAAGGTAAACTTCTATAAAATTGTAAGAAAGTTCTCTTAAAAACTTCCTGAAATTGAACAAAAAATGAAGCTGCATATCTTGATTTCAATTCACTGTTATCAGATGAAGGTAGTTTAGATGTTTTTTCAATTAAATTTCTAATTTCTGAAGTAATAGTTTCACATTCTTTTGATTGTAACCAAATTTGATTCCAATCAATGGCAGATGCAGTTGAACCTGCACCAATTGCTTCTAAAATATATTCAGCTGGATTTTCAGTATTTGAACAAGCTCTTGCACCATTGCTTTCAAAATATTTGACCAAAGTTTGAGAATTATCACCAATATCACCAAAATAAACAGTTTGACCTCCCCTTCTTAACAATAACAACTTATCAAATTCTTCAAATAATGTAGCTGATGGTTGATGAATTGTACAGAGAATTGCTTGACCTGCTGCTGCCAGACCCTTTAAAACTTGAACAATTGCCCATGATGATTGTGAATCTAAACCTGAAGTTGGCTCATCCAAGAATAACAATAATGAAGGTTTTGCAACCAATTCAGTTGCAATTGATAATTTCTTTCTTTGTTCAACATTTAAACCATAACCTGGCATACCAGTGACTGAATCAGAATATTCATCCATATTTAAAATCTTAATAACATCATCAACATAAGCAACTTTTTCAGCATCAGGAACTGATCTTGGTCTTCTTAATCTTGCACTGAAAATCAATGATTCTCTAACAGTTAACTCAGCAATATGCAAATCTTGTTGTTGAACATAACCAGTTCTTCTTTCAAAAGAAGAATCGATTTCTTTACCATTAATTAACATATCACCAGTAACAACACCAACTTCAGTTCTTCTTGATAAAACATTTAACAAAGTAGTTTTACCAGCACCAGATTCACCCATTAAAGCAGTTAAAGTTCCTGGTAAAACATAACCTTGAACATCATCTAATAATTTTCTATCAGCACCATCATATGGAACAACATAGTTAACATGTTGCCACATAAAAATATCACTTGAACCTAACTTATGACTTTGATCAATATTTACTAAACTTCTTTTTGATTCTGAAATTTCATCGTTTAATTCATCAATTGATTTTTTATCAGTACCAAAGCTTTTTTCTTCATCAAAAGAGTTTGATTCAGATGATGTTGATTCAGTTGCGCCAACAGCTTCTAGCAACGATGTTGGAATGTTTGCACCATGAATAAATAATAATTGATCAGATGATGGAATAATTGGATTATAAACCTCAACAATAAACATATTGACAGCTAAATAACCAATAATAAAACAAAACATAATACCAAAATTTCTCCAAATATGTCTCCAAACATAAGTAAAAGCTAATTCTAAATAAATCATACCATCAACATTATTGAGACCACCATATTTGGTTTTAGATGGTGCAGCACCAACAAATCCACAGACTTGGTTTAACAATGGATTAACATTTGAATATGATGAACCTGAAGGAATTAACTGAGTTGAAGCACATTCCATAACATTTCCTCTGAATTCCATTAAAATCATTGATTCAAATGAAAATAAAACAGGATTACAATAAGAAAACCATTTAAACCACCAATACATCGAAGGTCTTTGAATCATATAAGAAGAATAAAGAATCATTGCCATCATTGTAATACCATTGATACCATTAGCAGCAGATAAATCAGGCATTAATGAAGCTTGTACAGTAAACAATGAAGTAACAGCTTGAACACAAAGGTTCACAAACAATAAATAGGTAAAGAAGGCACCAGCATCAGTTTTTAAATCAGCTAAGAAATAAATAATAATTGAAAATGCAACAATTGCAATAAAACGAACAGGCAAAGAAACTAAATTCTTTGCAACTAATTCTGCAGATGGACGATACATTGTATAACAAAATTGTTTATTTAAAATTGGTTTATCTTCAAATAAAGCAGCAGTTTCAGCCAATGCCATGATACAAAAATAAAGACATGAGAAAAACAAAACACCACCTCTTGAAAAAGCACCAATAGTTGTTTTAGTTGTATTGTAATATAGGGAACCAATAACTAACGATTGAATAATAGCAGCAACAACTAAGGTGATGGTATAAGCTTTATTGTTAACAAGATTTTGAAATTTTCTTTTACAACATAATCTTAATTGTTCACCATAATTAATAATATAAGGAGATCTCTTTGAAACCCATTTTTGTTTTTCTGCACTTGAAACATCTTTGAATGTCTGATCTGTACGTGAACTATTTGCATTTTGAATTTTTTCATCTACAGTTTTTTCTAATTCAGAATATTCAGGTGAATTTAACCAATATTCTTGGAATTCATCAGCAGTTTGTGGGATTTTAGACACATCAAAACCATCAATAACAATTCTAGCTAAAGGATCAGTAACAGCCGTTAAAAATTCCGGAGTTGTTTGTCTATTTGGTTTAAAATAACCCATTTTATTAAAATAATTAGTAGCTTGGCTAATTGGACCAAAATAAACTTGTCTACCAAGATATAGAACAGTAACATAATCAAATAATTGATAAATATTTTCAGAAGCTTGATAAATTGTAACTAAAGATGTTGTTTGAGTAATGTTAGTTGAAGTTCTTAGAGATTCAGTAAATTCTAGAGCAGTTGAAGCATCCAAACCTCTTGTTGCATTATCAAAGGAAAAAACAGTACCTTTTGTAACCATTGCTTCCGCAATTGAGACTCTCTTTCTTTGACCACCGGAAACACCTCTAACAAAATCATTACCAACCAAAGTTTTTTCAATATGTTTTAAACCAAATAATGTTAGATATAAATCTTTAATTGTATTAATGTATTCATCTCTTGAAATATCATTGATTCTGATAGCTGGAGTTTTACAACCAATTGCAAATTGCATTGTTTGTTCAACAGTTAAATAAGGGAAATGGACATCCAATTCGGGATTATAAATTAATTGGTTCTTATGATTTTTAAACATGTCATTTGAATCAATACCCCCATAATAGACTTCACCTTCATAACCGGTATAAGTTTGAGTTTCACCGGATAAAACTTTTAAAAACGATGAACAACCTGCACCAGGTCTACCTAAAACCAAAGTCATTGTACCAGGGGACATAAAACCAGTTGCATTTTTAACAATTTTTCTTGTTTTTGGTAACTTCTTAAAATCAAAAGCATTCTTTTTTGATTCTTTTCTATTTCTTATATATGAATAAAGTGGGAAAAAGACATCGGCAAAATCTTTCACAACAGAAGCAGAAGTATTTTTACCATTGATTGTTAAATTTTTGAAAACAACTTCACAAGTTTTCACTTTGATACCATTTTCTTCATTTCTGTGAGCCATAAATTTTAAAATTGCTTGCAAATCAAAATCGTTTGGATCAACTTTGAAAGATTTCATATCAGTAGCAGTCAATTGAGATAAGGTTCTTGATAAAGCTGACAATCTATTCAAAACTTGAGAATTATCATTATCATTACTAGTTGGTGCAACAATTGAATGATCATTAAAAGATGAGTTTCTTGTAACTGCTCTATGAATGCCAGTGACTTCATCAATCAGTTCATCATGATCAGGATTAGGATGAAATGAGTTAATATCTTCATTAGTAATTTTGTTATTTATATAGTTAGAATTAGTGTTTTGCATCTCGACCGGAGTGGCACTTTCTGGTCTTTCCAACCTGTTAAGACTTGTGCTTGAAGTGACAGACATGGTTGCGTTTTATCAAAGCTAATATATATACAGACAACCGGAAACAAGCACCCTTTCTAGAGAAATCCCAACAGCAGAAAGCACAGCTTATATACGAGGCGTACCAACTGATGGAATTAGGAATTAGGAGTTATCCACCACCATATTAGTAATTTGTAATTTGACTAAGCAAACGAAAGAAAAAAAAAATATTGTTTTTTGTTTTCCAAATTCGAGAGTTTTGAGAGTTTCCGGAATTAACGCCGGAGAAAACCGCACAGCCGTCTTTTGTGCATAAATTCCCCGACCCCCGGTTTTTTTTCCATTTTGGTCCTGGTTGCCACCAGTTTGTGTCTCTCTAGGATCACTACACAACCCACAATGTCCACTATCACATCCACCACCACCACAGACACATCCCCACCTTTCTACATAGCGGCAACCGTGCCCCTACCCGAAACGAAATCAAAAAAATCTCCCATTTCCTTGCACATCTCCAAATCAGGGACAAACACACCCTTAGGGTGCTATATTTACTCAATTACAAACTTCAAAACAAACCAAACACATCAATCCATTCTTAACAATGCACAGGAAATCTTAATGGATATGGCAAGAAAAATAGGATTGTTGGTTTCAAAAAAATATCAAGTTCCTACTTATGTCAGCGTTTCCGGAGATTGGTCCATGGAAGAACTCTTACCAGCTGTTAAATCAATTGTTTCATTTTTAGAAAACTGTCTTCCATCAAAGATGTAATGACTGTAAGTAATACCGCCCAGTCTTTACTGTTCCGTTTTCACTGTTCAATATTATAATATACACACAAATTAATTATAAACTAGGGATACATATACACCTATTTAAAATCTTTATATGTCCATTTTTCAGTAATCTTAACCTTCTTCTTTTTACCCTTACTGATTCTTCTAGTTTCAATCATACCCTTGGATTGTAATCTCATCATTTGATCATATAATAAATTACCTTCAGGTTTCATCTTCCTTAATGAATCACTTAATTCATTACTCAGTTTAACTTCAATTGGTCCATCAATAACGTTTAATCTTGATCCTAACTTCTTTTTACCACTTTTAACAAGTTTTGCATTTTTATTTTTCGTATTTATTCTTGCTTTATTAATAATATCTTCCTTTCTTTCTTCAGTTTCTTCTTTAACATCTTCTAAAAATTTTGATAAGTTTTCAACTTCTTTAATTCTATCTTTAATTTCTTTAAGTTCTTTCTCTAGTCTTAATCTTTCTTTGTAACGTTTTTCTTTATTTCTTTGGGTTGTAGTTTTAATATTAACTTCAGTAACTGGATTTATCGACAATTTAGCTCCATCTTCTTCATCTTCTTCATCATCAATTTCATCTTCTTCAGCATTTTCATCATTACTATCTTCATCGTCTTCCATAACTTCATTATCTTCATAATTTGCAATTAAAAATTGGATTCTATCCTTATACTCTTCTAACGCTAATCTTTGATCCTCCTTTGGTTTTTCCTTAAAAAATTCTTGTTCAATTAAATGTTTCCAATTATCAAATGATGGATTATACGATTTACCCGCATGTGGTAAAATTTCAATATTTCTAACTTTAATTGGAGCTTCTTTAATGGTACCCGGTAATTTTGAAGGTTTAGTAAATGATATAGAACTTTGTACCCTTAATGCATCTGGCAATTCATTATCTTTAATTTCATCTTCTAATAATGTATTCCAAACATCATATGCTTTTGAATTTATAATACCTTCTTTAGCCATTCTTTCATCAGTTTTATCAAATCCTTTAACTTTACCTGCCAATTTAAGTAAATGAATCATTTCTTTTTTATCAACACCTTGAATTTTATCACCTCTTTTACCTTTATTACTTTTACCAATTTTGGATTTTAATAATGCAGGAACTTTTGATTTATTTTCTAAAATTTCACTAGATTTTAATTTTTTAATTTCTCTTTTAACCTTTTTCGCAACTTCTACATCTGCATCTTCATCAATTAAAAACAATTCTTCACTTTGAACTTCACTTAATAATTTACCATGATGAATAATTTCTTCTCTTTGTTCATGTAACTTCGTTTCAATTTCGGCTATATCAACGTTTTTTCTCCATGATTTTCTACCTTTCTTAGATTTCTGAGCACTGTTTTGTGGTCTACCAAGATCACTCATTTTTTTTTTTATATATATATTATTTTGTTTAAAGATTCAAGATCAACTTGAAAAAACTATATAAGAGAAGGAAAAAAAAAGAATCCTGAAAAAAATAAAAAAAATTCATGAAGAAAAAAAAAAGTGAAATTTCCTAAAAGAGAAACAAACCCGTACACCAAAAAACGGTTTGAATAATAAATAATAAATAATCTTCTAAAAATTTCAGGTCCTAAACGGATAAAACCATGTTACATAACGTTTTACTTGATTAACTAACTGGAATTGATCTATACATGTCTTCTTTATTGTTTAATACTAGATATAAATTAAGGAGATTATTAGATGGACAATTTCTTATACATAATAGAATTTTAATTTGTTGTATATTAGCAGTTTTAATTATTTTATTTTCAGTTTTCGGATTATCAAACGATTCAATTTATGAAGACACTAACAATCTCAAAAACAACAACAACAACAATAATAATAAAATGATTAATGATAATAGTATAAATAATTATAAAAAAAGCTCAAACGATAGAAATGTTGAAACTAATGATTATCCAATGATTGAAAATTTAATTATTTTACCATGTCATTCAATTTTTGCACCTGAGTTAAATTCAAATATTGAAGGTATTAATGATGATAGATTTTCAATTGGCACAAATTCAAAAAATTGGGTCTTAGAATCATTTCAAATTGAAAGTGATGATCAAATTTCATTTTTAAAACATTTGGAATTATCACTATTAGAATTACATGAAAATATTGGAAATTCTGCATTGGTTATTTCTGGTGGATTTACTAAAAAGCAAATTAAAAAAAGTGAATCTTCAAGTTATTTAGAATTAGCTGAAAAAGTTGGATTTTTGAAAAATCCGTATTTTAAAAAAGGTGTCAATGTTTTATTGGATGAATATGCAAGAGATTCTTATGAAAATGTACTATATGGTATTTGTACATTCTATAAAAGATTTAATAAATTCCCTAAAAAAATAACAATTATTGGATTTGGGTTTAAACGAGAAAGATTCTTAGGTTCACATCTAGTTACATTGGGTTATTATTCTGTACCATCAACAAGCACACCTAAAGTTGATTATTTACCTGACACAAAGCATGTTAAATATATTAATTCGGGACCATTTTTAGATAATATTAAAGAACAAATGTCAGATTCAGAATTCGAAAGTTATCAAACACAATTTTATAATTCATTGAATAAGTTGGAAAAGAAAAATGCACTTGATTTATTTTATGAAAATCCATTTGGTTCTAAAAATTCACCGTTACACGATAAAAAATTGATGAGAGATCCATGGAATACACATAATGAAATATCGACTGTTTATAAAATGCAAAATGATTTATTAAGTTATTTAATTGATATTGATCAGTTAGAATTTAAGGATGCATGGAATTTATATCAATCAAAAATATTACCAAATTTCCCATTATATGAACAAACTAATACACACATCTATTCATAACCTTCTAATAAATTATTTAATTCAGCCTTTCTTGACTTCATTTCATTAATTCTATTTATTTCCTTTTCTAGATATTCAATTTCATTATCAAGAGTTTCAAATTTACGTAAGTACTCTTCATCAATTTTTTCGAAAATTCCATCGCTTGATGAATCATTTGTATCTTCATCAACACTATCATCTTCATTTTTATGTAATCTTAGAATATAATCATGATATTTAATTAAACTTTCTCTATTACTAATTGTAATTAAGGTGAAACCATGCTTTTTCAACATATCAAATAAAATATCTTCAAAATCATAACTAATTGCGCTTGTTGGTTCATCTAAAATAATCAATTTTTTATTATGAAATAAAATTCTTGCAAATATTAATTTCTGTCTTTCACCGCCACTTAACAAATTATCCCAATTTGTTTTACCATCAATACTACCTCTAACATAACTATCGATTAAATTAATCGATTTATCATTTATAATAATTTCCTCAATTTCAGAACCTTTACCATGAGGATTATAATCTAAACCAAATCTATCAACTAAATAATCCAATCCGACATCTTTTAAAACATTTTTGATTCTTAAATCATCAATACCTCTATTTATACAAGTTTTCCAGTTTAATGGATAAATAACTTGATCTCTTAATGAACCATTAACAAAATATTGCTTTTGAGAAACATAAAAAATATCAGAATTTGAAGGTTTACTTAATAAACCATTATTTAATAAAGGCCATAATTCAGAAATAATCCTAATTATTGAAGTTTTACCACAACCGTTTTTACCATGAATAATTAAATTTTCACCTTGTAAAATTTTAAAATTTAAGTTTCTCAAAATTGGCTTACCAAATGGACCTTTAATTGAAGGAGGTATAATATTAATATGTTCAAATCTTAAACCTGGGAAATTTTTTTGAATTGTACCGTTTTCGTTTTCTAATGCTCCATTTATACCTTTTAATTTTGATCTTGAAGCAAAAGATGCAATATTATAAGTTGACCCAAAACCACCTGTTGGTTTTAATTTGTTTGAATCAAGATAACCATACATAAAATTTGAATCATGAACTTGATGTAAATTAACTAATAAAGTAAAAATTCTATCAGTTAAACCATTTAATCTAGATATATCCTTAATTGAATACATTAATCTTGAACCTGCATCGGCCATACTTAAAATTAATCTTTTATTAACTGTAAAAGATTTTATGTTTGAAGAAGCTAAAGAAGATCCATTTGTATTATCAAATAAGATGGGCAAACTTGCAAAAAAATAACCAAAGGCAGGCCAAATTGATTTTAAGATATAATCTTCTAATAATTGGAATTTAAACCTTAAATTTGTTTCAAATCTAAGTTGAGAAATTAATTTATTGAAAATTTCTTCAACTTTCAACCTTTCAAATCCAATACCTTTATAAAATGAAATTTCTTCACAATTAGTAATTAAATTTAAATTGTAATTATAATAAATACTTTCCAAAAAGCTTCTAATTTTCCATAGTTTGCTAAAATTTGGAGAGTAGTTTTTCAATATTAAACCAGTTATAAAATAGTTTAATAAAATACCTAAAATACCCAAATTACCAATATTATCCCTTAAATAAATAGCAAAAAAAATTAAATCAACAGATGGTTTACCGACATTTGTAAATAAATTTGTTAACGATTCACAAAATCTTTTAATATCTTCAGTAATATATTGATTAAAAGTTTCATGATTTAATTTGTAATCATCAATGGAACTATTATTAAATTGTAATTTATAATAAACCAATTGAGAATCCATATATAAATCATGACAATATCTAATTAAATTGGTTCTAAAATTAAGTGAAATTCTCTTTGTTAGATATTTTATACCTGAATTAATATAGGATGCAGGTACGGCAAATAAAAACCAATAAATTAAATCCCTTAAGAAATATTTCAAATTAAAACTCATTAAATCTTTTGTGATTTGGCCATCCAACTTAGTCACCAATAAGGTTAACCAAGTTCTAGCAACTAAAAACGCAATATGTGTGAATATTAAGTAAGAATTTTTATTGAAAAATTTAGGTATAAGTATAAGATTCCAAATAATTGAAATTTTTTCAAAAAATTGGAATTTGACAATTGGTTGAGAATTCAAAGATGTAGTATTTTGTACTTTAATTGATTCATGTTCTTTCATGAATTTTTTGAAAATCAATTTATCACGTTCATATTTATCGGTATTTGGTAATTGAATTTTGACTTTAATTACACGATCCTTATAAGGAACATTGAGTATTCTTTCATTTGAAGAATAAGCATGGCTACTTAAAAACGTTGATTTGATATGAAGCACAGAACGTGATAAATTTGGATATTTTTGAAGCAAACTGTTTGATTTTGGTTTCAAATAGTTCAATAATTTGAAAAATTGATAGGAAGTATAAGAACCAGTGAAGATTAAAACCGTTAAAAAGAACAGCCAGACAGGTTTTGCATGTGGGTTGATGTTTAGATACTGGATTAACTGTAGATATCTTTTCCAAAGACGTCGTTCGGTCTTCAGCTCATGCACGATGAAAGACTGTAGTTGTTTGGATTTGGAACGTAAGAGATGTATGAGAGACACGGAGTTTAGTTTCATTGGTTTAGAGACAGGAAGAGAGTAGAGTCACCGCAGAAAACACGAGATACAAAGTAAAGAAACCTGTGTCTTTTATACACAAACCATCCATTCCATCATCAACCCCATCGTCACCTCCCCCATTTTGTCGAAACTCCGAAAAGTGGGGGAAAACAGAATTACGCCGAGAGCAAGCTAAAAAAGCTAGGTTGCAGATCACGTGCACGCTCCACACACACACACGTGACCACACCCCGTGCGCTCGCCACCCCTTGTTTTTCCCTTTCCCATTCCCGATCTCGGTCCACTCTTCCCGCCGGCCAATCACAGCGCGAGAGTTGCTTGTTAGTAATTTTTCGCCTGTTGTCACCAATTTGTCTCCAATTTTGGATTTTATTTTTTTCTCAGGACGGACGGGACTCGTTCTGCGGAGAGTCACTATATATAATTATGTGATTACATCTGCTTGATTGTATCTTCTTTCCTTTTCCTCTACTGGCTTACTATCTCTCCTTTACTATCACCCGTACTACACAGCAACACCCAACAATGTTAACGCGTCTACTCACTTGCAGATCTTCAGTCTTGAGACACACCCCTCTGGCTAATATTCGTTTGTTAAACACTTCCAATTCCCTTAAATCTCCTTCAATTACCTCATATTCTTCATTATCCAATAACAACAATGATATAAACGTTTCCACAGCTCCAAAAAAATGGTCAAGACATGTCATTGGTAAAGAAGTACAACAAGAACAACAAAATAACATAGCGGAACAAACCCAACAACAACAGCAACAGCAACAACCACCACAACAACAAAAACGCAGAAAGAGAAGAACCCTTAAACCTCTAAAGGCTCCAATAACGTTAACAGAAAATGCAAAGGCACATTTGAGAGCTTTGAACTTAGGTCCTGATCCAAAACTAATCAGAATCTCAGTACGTAATAGGGGTTGTTCAGGTTTAACTTATCATTTAGAATATGTTAATATGCCTGAAAAATTCGATGAAATAGTTGTTCAAGATGATATTAAAATTATAATTGATTCAAAGGCTTTATTCAGTATAATTGGTTCTGAAATGGATTGGGTGGATAACAAATTATCAAGCAAGTTTGTTTTCAAAAATCCAAATTCAAAGGGTACTTGTGGTTGTGGTGAATCCTTTATGGTATAATCAATCATTCAAAGAAACAAAAGATTCATCTCATATACCAATGTTTATTTATGTACTTATTTATACCCATTTCCTTTGCATTCAATTCTTTTCTATTTTCTATATATCTATATATAACACAGTTACAAATTTAACGTCGATTTTTTTTATTTTCTACAATTATGATTAATTATTACTTATTACTAAAAAATTGAAAAAAAATTACTTACAGTATCAACCATTTAAATTGAAGAGGTTTCCCTCTTTAACCAGTTCCTTTCAACACTTTTCTTTTCAAATTTATGCTCATACAATTCCCATAAACTTTGATGATATTCATTAATCCACTTCTTTTCCTCTTCATTTAATAATTTTACATCAATTAATTTCTTACAATATGGTACCTTTGTAGTTGTAACAAATTCTAAATACCCTTCTTTACCTTCAATTTCCTTTAAATAAACCATATTTTCAATTCTAATACCATATTCTTCAGTCTTATAATATCCAGGTTCGTTACTGACTAAATGTCCCTTCTTAATGGTATTTTTATTACAATATTCTCTAAATCCAATTCCAACTCCTGAACTATGAACCGGTCCAAATGAATCAACTCCATGTCCCGTACCATGCATATAATCCAACCCTTCACTCCATAAAAATTGCCTTGCAATACAATCAATTTGATATCCCGTAACTTTATCATTAGGTATGATTAATCTCGCAAGTGCTATATGCCCTTTTAAAACTAAAGTATAATTTTCAATTTCTTCAGTTTCAGGTTCTGAAAAATGAATTGTACGTGTTGTATCCGTTGTACCATTCAAAAATTGACTCCCTGAATCACATAAATAAATTTTATTCGGATTAATCAATTTAGATCCTTCTTCTGGTGGTGTATAATGAATGATTGCTGCATTTGATCCAGATGCTGAAATTGTTTCAAACGATAATCCTTTAAATTTATTCAAGTTTGTTCTAATTTTTAATAATTCCATTGCTGCATCATATTCATTTATGAATGAACATTTTTCAATCAATTCATTTTCTAACCATGAAAAATATTTAATTAATGCAAATCCATCTTCAACTTGTGCTTCAATTTGTCCCTTTAATTCAACCGAGTTCTTAATTTCTTTCATTGATTTAATTGGTGACTCAATTTCAATAAAATTTTTTGCAATTATACAATTAACCATTTTCCATGTTGTATCTTCAGTTAGCAATAATTTTTTACTTGAATTATTCAAATCGGTTGCAATTTTCCTAATATCAAACCAAATATCATCATAATTTTTTAGTTTACAATTAATTTCCTTCAAGTATTTCTTTAAATTCGAGTTAAATCTTCCATGATTATCTGTATATAAGGTTAAATTATCAACTCCATTGATTATCAAGTAACTGTAAAATAATGGGTTATACTCAATATCAGAACCTCTCAAATTTAATAACCATGCAATTTCATCTAATGCATTTAAAACTATTGTTGAACTATCATTTTTCTTCAAATATTCATCATCTAATCTTTTTAATTTATTCTGTGTTGTTTCACCAGTATATTCATCTTCTAATTTAAAAATAGGATTGAATTTTCTACTTGGAATCGCTTCAAAATAGTTCCAAATTTTATCTATTAAATTATCTCTAACTGGTACTAATTTAATTTTATACCTATCATTTTCTTTTGATTTTTCTTCAATTAATTGATTAATATGCTTAACTTGTGAATATGTAATTAATTTTGGATCAATACCAATATTAACAATATCACCAGAATCTAATGATAATAATGATGCATGATCAACCGCGCACTGTTCCCATGTTGGAGTATTTGGTGTACCAGCTTTTAATAATGACCAATTAAAATCTAATTCATTAACTGCTTGTGTAAAATATCTACCATCTGTTGATAAAAATGCTAAACCCTCCGGTGTTTCATTCATACTTGTAAGTTCTCTTGTAATAATTGAAACACCAGCTGAACCACTAAATCCTGAAATAAAGGCTCTACGTTGATCAACTAATGATGTATATTCAGATTGATGTGCATCTTCAGATGGAACAATATAAACACCTAAATTAGAATCCTTCATAACATTTCTTAAATGTTGTAATCTCAATGAGGTATTAAAATTTTCAGTACTTTTACAATCTGTTGCACTATTTGTTGAAATTTCTTCTAAAACATCTCTTGAGGAATGCGCCCTTCTAGGTGACGATGGTGCACTACCCGAAGAACTTGGATGTCTTGCTGAAGATGTTGACATCATTCTTCTTAAATACATTGATGAACGTCTGTTTCTAGATAATAAACCCGGTGAACATGTACAATCACTACAACGATTACCGTGTGAGTTTAATGTTGTGAGTCTATGTCCTTGAGATGCTTGTCTAATGGTAGTTGCACCAGCAACCCCATTTTGAGAAAGAAGTGAAAACATGGATGGTTTTGCCATATTTAATGGCTGGTTTTGTCTGACTGACATTTTGTAACTATCTAATTCGATGAATGTTGTTTGCTCACTCTTTGGTTCTTTTCAACCCTTAAAAAAATGACAGCAGGATTTGAAAATTAAGAATAAAAGAAAATAGGGGAGACCTTGTAAAATAACCCTATTTGATACTGTGCAAACTAGATATAAAGCTTCTCTAACTGGGATAAAAAACAGAATTGAAAATTAAATCTTGCCTTCATATTTCATATTTCATAATTCAAAAAATTGCAGAAGGAAATGCTTCGCTGACACCTAAAAATGAAAAATGCCATGATCTGATTGCACAGAATTTATCATGCTACAGTTTAAAAACTTAGAGAGTATTTAGCATCCCCCCTTGCATATTACTTGATTAGTAGTCTATCATGCAAATAGATGAAATAGTTACTTTGATTGATATTCTATATTCTCCTAATCAAGACACAGCTGTTTTATATAAAGCTCAAAAGGAATTACAAGAAATTCAAAAACAGGAAAATGCTCATATTATAGCTCATGAGTTACTACAAAATTCTTTTGAAATTGTTCAGTATATCGGCGCATTGACTTATACTGTATATCTCTTAAACCACCCAATTAATGAAGATTTTACAATTTTAATTTGCGATGAAATTGTAAATTCATGTCACAGAAATCTTGATTTCAAGGTAATTAAAAAATTAATTTCAAATCTTCCTAAAACCTTTCTTAAAACTTCCAATAATGATCTAGACTATATGTTGAATAAACTTTCAAATGAGTTTGATGATGTTAAGTTAGTTTATAAAGTTGGGTTCTTATCTTCTACCATTTTTGCTGAAGAATTAGATAAAGCCGAAGATGTTACAACTACACAAAACAATATTATTATAAATTCTATCGTCAATGTAACAACAAGAAATTTATTAGAGAGTACAAAATCATTAATACTGGAAGATAATGGACTAAGAGGTCTTTGGTTGGATTGCTTGCAAGCTTGGGTTTCTTATCTTAGTAAATCCAAACTAGATTTCAACAATACTGCAGATTTAAATGCATATTACAAATTGGCAATTCAAATACTATCAAAGTTTAATGATATCAATTCATTGGATTTATTTGTAGAAATTTATGATATTTGTCCGTCATTATTAAATAATGATAATAAATCCTTAATTGATAACTTAGTTTTTAGCAATTGGACAAATGATTTTTTAAATTTAAATGATTTAAATGATAAATCACAATTAAGCAAACTCATTTCATATGTTTTAGATTCTGAAACAACTCTTCTAGCTTCAAAGCTGATAAATCCATCATATGATTACAAGTTTGAGTATCTATTGTTTTTAGTAAACCAAAAAGGTGATCCCATAATAGAGGAACCGTTTTCTGTTGATTTATTAAACTTTTGGCTTTTGTTTGTTGATGCATTTGTGCTTGACTTAGATCAACTTAGTTTCTTGCTAAGTCATGATGAAATGAAGTTAAAACAAATAAAAGAAAAATCAAAACCGTATTTTTTAAAATTATCAACAATTTATTGGAATAAAGCTAGATTTATCGAAGATTTAGAAGAAATTGAAGATGAATTTAATTATTTTAGAAGAGATATAAGTGAATTATTTGAATCTTTTTTTTCACTTCCAAACTTAAGAAATGAAATTTATTATAACTTGACGTCATCGATTACGAATACCTTACAGGGGTCATCATTCGAAAATTTTAGTAACAAAGAATTAAACGATATTGATACATCAATATACTTGTTAAATGCAGTATCTGATTTTTTAGGTGAAAATCACGTTGATGAATATTTTCAATTAGCATTGAAATCAATGTTTGATTCGAACTTTTTATCTCAAATTTCAATTTTAATCACTAAAGGTGGTCTAAATAAAAAGTATTGCCAATATACCATTAAGCATACGATTAATCTTTTGTCATCAATTAATTGGTTTTACAAAACAGAATGCGGTAATAGGTATTTGAAAGATATCTTAGTATTTCTTTTTCAATATTTAAACACCGAATCTTTTCAAGAATCAAGTTCAAAGGCAATTTTATTAATTATTGATGTTTGTAGAGATGGATTAATAGAAGTTTTAGACGATTTTGAAGTTGCCGCCGTCTCAATGCTTAGGGCAAAAGAAATTTTAGAAACGAATGTAAGATCAAGAATTCTTAGAAGTTATGCAAGTATTTTACAAACTGTTGAAGATTTAGATGTGAAAGCTGAAAAAATTTCGAAATTTTTAGATTTAATTTACAATGAGTCCATTAATGCCTATAATTCTGCTAATTCAATTAAAGATGAACCTGAATTTTTACAACGCCTCAATCAGTATTTGTTATCAATGATGGAATCAGTTATTGGATTAGCCAATGGTTTGCAAATCCCAGAAGATTGGGATCTTTATTATGCTGGTAAAGAAGATAAAATAGACGAAACTTACAAATATTGGAAATTTGAAGATGAAAACAAGTTTGCAGTTAATCAAAAATGTTACCAATTAATTTTACTTTATTCATTTCCAAATGAAGTTTTGCCGAATTTAGAAACTAACAAAATTTTAGAATTTCCAATTATTGATTCTATCAGTGACTTTTTTAAAATCGGTTTAATGGAACCATTACCTGGACCTTTTGTTCTAGAATATAATGTAATTATTGATTATATTATAAAATGTTGTCAATATTGTCAAGCTAATAAGACATCAAATTCTCGTCAATCATCAATGATTAAAATAATGGAAATATATGGAAATGTGATAAAAAGTAACTATACTGCATTAACAATTTCAAAATCGACAAATTTACCATTAGCTATTGAAGATTTACATTTTGATCAAGTTATTAATGAAATCTTATTCAAACAATTTAATGCAATTGTTAATGATACAGATTTATTACAAGGTTTATTCCAACTGTTCACCGAAATTCTAGGTAAATTTCCAACTTTACTTATTAGAAATGATGGGTTCATTAAAATGTTGGAGGTTTCAATTGTTCAATTATACGAAAGTAATCAACAAAGATTTGTTATTTCAGCATTAACTAAAATGTTTGAAACTTTAATGTTAATGAAACGTGGGAAGTTGGAAGATATTGAGTATATACATAGTATCTTAATTAATGGTAATTATGGTAGTTATTTAGCATACTCATTATTAAAAGGATTTATTAGCACACCAAGGTCACATATTAGTTTTTATGGTGATGTTTTTAAATCACTAGTTTTAAAATATGGTAGATATTTTAGTGAATGGATTTTAGAAGGTTTTAATAGAATTAAAACTGAAATGGGAAATGAAAATAAAAGTAAATTTTTTGGCGATGTATCTGCAGTCAAGTTATTCACTAAGAAAATGTTGGTGACGAGAGGCAATAATTCGGCTAATAAAGTAATCAAAGAGTTTTGGCTTGCAGCCACCGGATTAGAAGATTATGGAACTTTATAAAGTTTTAGGATTTATAATATTAATAATGATAATAAATTTACTTGAAAATACAAAAACAGAGTAAGAAGAAAAAAAAGTTATAAGATATACAAAGATCAAAAGTAATAAAACAAAACAGATTAAAAGAAATAATTGATTATATATTTAGTTTATCAATAAGTTCAATCAACACATCAGATTCAACTGAAGGATCAGTTTTAGATAATCCCAAAACTTGGAAACGAGCCTTATCAACACCTTGATAAGAATCTAAACGTGCACGACATCTAAAAGAATATTCGTTAAACATAATTGTATTTGATAAATAATTTTTTAATAAAGTTGGATCAACTGATTCTTTCATTTCTAATAAAGTTTTCGCTGGACAACCCAATAATTGTGTTGCTTCATCATTAAAAAGATTTAACCAAATTTGACCAGTTTCATCTATTGCACTGATTGTAACAATATATCTATGATCAGGTTCCGGATGGTTGATTGAACATTTTTCACAACGCCAAGTACCATCTGACTGTTCAATTACCTTTTTAGAACAACCTTCACTTAAACAAGCTGGATAACTAAAGTTGTCAGGTTTCATATAAGAAATTGAAGACTTGATTGTAAAATAATCAGGTTTTTCATTAAAACCTAATTTTGATTCATGGACATTCAAAATTGAAACTCTTTCTTTAATACTTTCAACTGTATTTAAGTTTGAAGGTTTTGAAGTTGCAGAGTCTAAACGTTTGAATGTTTCAGTTGAACCTTCATTATCATACCAGCCCTTTAATTTATAAGCTTCAGGTAAATCTGGATTTGGTACAATCATTGCAGATTGTAATAATGATAATTGTTTACCTCTAAATTCATTAATTTTACAACCTTTAATAGCAATTGGAGATCCACTATCATAATTGAAATCTCTAGCAAGTTTGTTCCATAAACCGACAGTAATTGCAGTTTGAGATTGATCGACAATTGTAATATCTCTACGATCATAATGTTTACCAGTTGACTTTGAAGTGATTTCTTTA
This sequence comes from Pichia sp. NRRL Y-12830, assembly GCA_030564565.1. Classification (NCBI taxonomy): domain Eukaryota; kingdom Fungi; phylum Ascomycota; class Pichiomycetes; order Pichiales; family Pichiaceae; genus Pichia; species Pichia sp. NRRL Y-12830. The sequence goes on from JAJLVO010000014.1 coordinate 89,826, forward strand.
CATTCTTCAATATTTTTAATTATACCTAAAACATCAATAACTTGATTATTTTCTAAATTTTCAATTTCATCTAATTTCACAAAATTGAATTGAACTTTTGGAACATCGGCATCATCATTCACTAATTCAATTGTTGTATCCTTTTCTAAACCCATTTCATAAGGGTGGCCTAAATTATTAAATCTTGCATTTGCAGTTTTCAATGAACCTTTTGAAATTTTATAAACATTATTTTCTTGAATTAAATCATAAAATTTATCTGCAACATCATTGAAAGCAGTTGCTTTAATTTCCCCAGTTTCATCTAATAAATTGAAACTGAATAATTTACCTTCACTACCAGGTTTTTTCCAAGTTCTAATATCACCTTTGTAACTAATTCTTGCTTTGATTTGCCAATTGGTGATATAAGGAGAAATTGAATCAATTGTTTGAATATTACTGTTTGCTGAAGATTTTTGAACTTTTTGAATTTGATTAGATTGAATTGAACTATTATTGTTGTTATTAGTGTTGTTGTTATTATTACTAGCGTTGTTCACTTTGATTTCCTTATCATTTGTATCATTTGATTTTGATTGATTACTATTATTCAAAACAATTTCGGCAGATTTTTCATAGTTGTTCAATTCAGGATGTTGTTTCAAATAATTGTCCACAGAAGAGAACTCATAGGTTGGTTTTTCACCCTTGGAAACAATTTCACATTTATGAATTAATAAGAAATATTTATTATTACTTGTACTTCCAGAAATGGTGAAATCAGTAATTAGTAAGTAATCATATTTTTCAATTCCTTCAATTTTATCTTGTTTTTCTGAAGGTTTAAAAACGGAGTTAATTGACCATTTACCATCAGATAACAATAATCTGATTCTATTGGCTTCATCCAAATGTCTCATCTGGATGTTTTGGACATAGAGTGGTTTGGAACAATCGTTGGAGGAGAAGATGTCAAGTAGGGCATCTGGAACAAGTTTATCCATGGCTGGGTGTAGAACTAGTATGATGTTAAACCCAAATGGATATGAAACTATGCAATAGCCTTGATCACTGCAGTTATTATTCCAATAATAGTCAAACCTGCATATTTTGTTTTGCCATCCTGACACGAAAAAATGAAAAAAATGAAAAAAATGAAAAACGACGCGAAAAAATAAAAAAATAAAAAATAAAAAATAAAAAATAAAAAATAAAAAATAAAAAATAAAAAATAAAAAATAAAAAATAAAACAATAGACATCCCACACGCTCAAACAAAAACCATCCCACGTGTGCGGACCTAAGACCCATCAACCAATGTGCGGTCAAGACACCTCAGCCCCCCTCTTCAGCTAAGCCTCTTCTCGTTTTCCAATTTTTCACTTTCCATTACATCTAGACAGTCCTCAATCTAACAGAACCGCATGAAAATGGAAGTGTAATTGCACTTTATCATCAATTGTATAATTAATTTATTATTATTAAGGGTTTATTCTCAGGTTCCTTTGTTGAACTTTATACCATCTGTTTTATTATTCATTACTTACTCTACTTCTTTCCATTATAAGTGCAATTCGAATTCCATACACTCATCACATATATTCAGATATATAATTCCGAAATCATGAAACTTTCTCTTGATTTATCACTTTCAAATACAAATAATAATCTGAATAATGATTTGGAATCTGATGGCAATCATTACCAAATACCAATTGACAACTTACAATCGATATTTGATCCAAAATCAATTAAAAATTTCCTCAATTTGGGTAGTTTAGATACCCTTGTAAATGATTTAAATACCGATTTACGTAATGGTTTATCAATTGATAATAATGATAAATTTAAAAGAACAAAAATTTATGGTGAAAATAGGTTACCTCAAAGAAATGCAAAATCTTTTTGGTGTTTATGTTATGAAGCTTTGCATGATCAAGTTTTAATCATTTTGTCAATTTCTGCCGTTGTTTCTTTAATTTTGGGCCTTTATCAAACTTTTTATGAACCCCCTCAATTAGATGATGATGGTAATCCTTTGCCTAGAATTCAATGGGTTGATGGTTTTGCTATTTTATTGGCCGTTTTGATTGTTGTTATTGTTGGTGCCTTGAACGATTATAACAAAGAAAAACAATTCCAAAAATTAAACAATAAAAAAGATGATAGAAATATAATTGTTTATAGATCAAATTCAAAAATGTACATTTCAATTCATGACTTATTGGTTGGTGATATATTATATGTTGAAACTGGTGATATTTTACCAGCTGATGCAATTTTAATTTCTGGTGAATGCTCTTGTGATGAATCTTCCATTACTGGTGAATCAAGGACAATTGAGAAAAGTACCGTTTATGACTCAATTGATCACTATAATGATGAAGTTAAATCAACAAATTCCTCTTCTTCTTCTTTAGCTTTTGATGTTGGTGATATGGGTATTTTAGATCCTTTCCTGGTTTCTGGTTCAAAATTATTATCAGGTCAAGGTAAAGCTTTGGTTTTATGTGTTGGTGAAAATTCCGTTAATGGTAAAATCATGAAATCTTTATCAAATGATGATTCAAATGAAGTTACTCCGTTACAGGAAAGATTAGATAATTTAGCAAATGGTATTTCCAAATATGGTCTTATGGCTGCAATTTCTTTATTAGTTATTTTATTTATTAAGTTTATTTATCAGTTATCAACAACTGATTTATCGAAATTACCACTATCTGATAAATTATCAAGAGCAATTAATATTATAATTACTGCAATTATTATTGTTGTTGTTGCAATTCCTGAAGGTTTACCTTTAGCAGTTACACTTTCTTTAGCCTTTGCAACTACAAGAATGACTGAAGATGGCAATTTAGTAAGAGTCTTGAAAAGTTGTGAAACTATGGGTGGTGCAACAACTGTTTGCTCTGATAAAACTGGTACTTTAACAATTAACAGAATGACTATTGTTGAAGGTTTGCTTGATCATGAAATTATATTTGATGATGTATCATCATCATCACCCAATTCATCAATTCATATTTTAAGGCAGTGTTCTGATAAGCTATTTGATTTATTAGTTAAAAATATAATTTTGAATTCAACAGCTTTTGAAAATTCAAATTTGAATCAAAAAGAGAATGAATCAGAAATCCAGAAACCTAAAAAATCGTTCTGGAATTTATTATCTCATTTTAAAAAAAGTAATGGATTTTTACCTTTATCTACGTCACCACCATCCGCTGACAATGAAAATTCCAAACCAGTCGATGATTTTGTTGGTTCTAAAACTGAATGTGCATTATTATCTTTTGCCAAAAATAAATTTACTAAAACTAATTCATATTCATTTCCAAACTTAACTCAATTTAGAGATTCAAATGTAACAAATGTTGTTACAATTATTCCATTTGAATCTTCAATCAAATGGTCAGGTATAATTTATCATAATCCCAATGATGATTCTTATACATTTTTGATTAAAGGTGCAGCAGAAATTATTCTGGATAAATGTGATTCATTAATTGAAATAAACGGTGAAATCAATCAGTTATCAAATGATGAAAAATCGAAAATCAATAAAATCAGGGAATCAATGGCTTCAAAGGCATTACGTGCAGTTTCATTAGCTCATCATACATTTACAAAAGAGGAAGTTTCTGAAATTGGTAACCATTGGAATAACTTATCATCTGATGATTTATCCAAATATTCATTAACATTAGATTTAATGGTTGGTATCCAAGATCCTTTAAGACCGGGTGTTAAAGATGCAATTGAACAATGCCATAGAGCTGGTGTCAATGTTAGAATGGTCACTGGTGATAATGTTTTAACAGCAAGGGCAATTTCTAGAAGTTGTGGTATTTTAAATGATGAAACTTTCAATAATACAAAATGTTTTATGGAAGGTGCAGCATTTAGATCATTAAGTGAACATGAAAGAATTCAAATTGTACCAAATTTACATGTTTTAGCAAGATCAAGTCCTGAAGATAAAAGAATTTTAGTTGAGACCTTGAAAAAATTAGGTGAAGTTGTTGCAGTTACTGGTGATGGTACAAATGATGCACCAGCATTAAAATTAGCAGATGTTGGATTTTCAATGGGATTATCAGGTACGGAAGTTGCAAGAGAAGCAAGTGATATTGTTTTGATGTCTGATGATTTTTCATCGATTGTAAATGCAATTAAATGGGGTAGAACAGTTGCTAAATCTATCAGAAAATTTGTTCAATTTCAGTTAACTGTTAATTTTACAGCTGTCTTATTGACTTTTATTACATCAATTAAAAGTAGTGAAGATACGAGTGTTTTAACTGCTGTTCAATTATTATGGGTTAATTTAATCATGGATACATTAGCTGCTTTAGCTTTAGCAACTGATAAACCTGATGAAAATGTTTTAGATTCAAAACCTGAAGGTCGTAATAATAAAATGATTTCTGTTAATATGTGGAAAATGATTCTTGGTATGTCAATATGTCAATTAATTATAACATTAGTTATAAATTATTATAGTTGTTATTTCTTCTATGGTAAAGATGAAATTGCTTTAAAAATTTCTGAAAGAGTTGCATTAAAAGCTTTAACATTTAATACGTTTGTTTGGATGCAAGTATTTACAATGTTTGTTTCAAGAATTCTGAACGAACCAATAATTTTAAATTCAAATTCTACATTAATGGATAGATTATGTTCACAAAATATTGGATTCTTCAAAGATTTAACTAGAAATTATTGGTTTATTAGTATTACTGGTTTAATTTCAATTTCACAAGTATTAATCATGATTTTTGGTGGTCCAGCATTTTCAGTTGCGCCTCAATCACTTGCAATGTGGTTGACCGCTCTATTAAGTGGTTATTCAATGGTTCCAATTGGTACTTTATTACGTATAATTCCAGATGAATTTTTGTTAAAATATTTACCAATTTCAGCATTATACAAATTGATTTGTGGATTTGAATGGGTTGTTTTTGGATGTGGTACGTTCACATCAAATGAACACGACGACGATTCACATATCGCATGTCAATATTCCAACATTAGCAATAATAACAATAACAATGATCTCAACAACGGTAATAGAACTGCTTATGACTCAGGAATTTTATCAAGCGGATCTCCCAGTCCATTATTAGAAAATGTAAATTCTGGTGAAACTCATAAATTAAACAAATTAAGATCAATTTTTATGAATAGTAACAATACAAGTATGTCAAGTTTACATAGCGATACCAACAATAACAATAGTTACAATTATAAGCCAAAATATAAAAGAAGTAGAAGCCCATCTCAAGATCACCTTTTAGACCATTCTTCAAATATACCTCAATATGATAATAATACTGATTCGATTTCAAATGTTTAATCAGTTGAATTGATTTTTTTCGTATACGATTCGATGATTACAATTTTTTTTTCTATACTTTATTTTATTGTTTTTAAATGGTACACAATTTTGATTACATTCCTTTTCTATTATTTTATTTTTTTACCACTTTTTTTTACCACTTTCCTTATTCCTTTCCTTGTTCGAACAACTTTAGATAATTATCCTTTTGAAATTCCAAAAATTCAATAAATGTCGAATATGTAGTTTGAAAATGTATGAACGATTTAAAAATTGGCTGTAAATTAATCATATTATTTATAATCTTGATTAACTTGTCATTAACTTTGATATTTTTATTAGAACTGAAAATTTTAATTTCATTAGTCAGTTGCTCATTCATCAAATTTTGTAATACACTAATCGCATTTTTAAATTCTTCAATGGTTATGTTATTAGATAATGTAGATGCCGCTTTATTCTCTTCAGAACTGGCAATCAAAGATTTGAACAATTCAAATGATGATTTAACTTCATTTATTCTTAGTTTTATCAAGTTTAAATCTTTCAAATTTTTGATCTTCTTCGTATCTTCATTATCAACATCATTATGGTTATTTATTAAATCCAAGTTATTTTTAGTAGTTTGAAGATCATCTAATAATGAAAACATAGAAGAATTTAAAGTTGCTAAATGATACTTCAATCTAGTAATAATTTCATCGTTACTATTTTTGTTATTTTCTGCATCATTTTCAACATCAGCATTGTCATTTCCATAACTTATAATTTGTGATGAAGTAGAAATCAATTTATTATAACTTTGATCAAATCTTTTGATTAATTCATTATTATATTCGTTAAAATGTAAATTTAATTCATTCAATCGTTGATATAATAACTTTATGGATGTTGAAGAATATAACTCATTGGTTTTGTTGTTAATTATTAATGATGATGAAGATGGTACGGATGATGCGTTGTTGTTGCTGTTCGGATTTTTTAGTGATATTGAAATTAATGCATTTACATAATCATTTGGTATGAAATCTTGATCAAAAAACTGGGATAGCACCTGTGCTTCTAATGGTAAACCCAAATCAATGGATGAAATGGTATTTGGCTGTGACGTCATTAATCAGTTTGGTTATTGGATGGTTAAAAATGATAGATAGATTGCTGAAATGATGAAGGAAAGTTAAAGATCAACATCATTTTTTGAGAATTCGGAAAAATTGAAATTAATAATACTGCATGTGTCCATCAGTTCAACGTATTTCGTATTTTCAATACGATGCACCAATTATGCCTGCAATATATACTGTTCCACAAATAGAAATTCAGCCAGACACATTAAAAATATTTAACGAGTTTAAGGACAAGAAAGTATTTGAAAACGCTGAAACAATTTGGATCAGGATAAATAACAAATCTTTTCAATTATCAATTAATTCCAATTTTCTATATAATGAAGAAGCAAATATAAAGGTGATCAAAAATAAGTTAAAATCAACCGCTTTTAAACTAACCATGCTTGATCAAGGGGAAATAAATTTAATATTCCCCAAAAGACATTATTTATTCAAGACATTAAAGAGTTATAATTTTACGTGTTTATATGCATGTACTGATAAGATTATGTTAGGTACAGAGGATGGAACGTTGGTTAAAATTTTAAATCCTATTAAATCAATAAATATTGATCAGTTAATAATTAAAAATCAAGCACATTATTTAGATATATTCAAAATTGAAAGTTTCCCAAGTAACAAAGTAATGTTAACACTTGGATTAGATTACCAAATCAAAATATGGGATAATCTTACATTTAATTCAGAATTTTGCAGTCCTGTGAGAACTTTAAAAGGTGAACATAAACTAAGAATCGCTGATTGTGTAATTATTGGTAAAGGTAGAAATATTGTAAGTTGTGGATATGATGGTAAGATTATATTTTGGGAATTAGGATCAGGTAAACCAATCTGGATCGGTAATAGAATCAAAAATTTAAATGATGGATGTACATGTTTATGTATACTTACGAAAAAAGAAAAAAAAGAAATTAGTAATGATAAAGGTCCATTTTTCGAATGTTTTGGGAAAATTTTATTATGTGGACATAAAAGTGGATATGTAACAATTTTGGATTGTAATACAAGATTAACATATGGAGAGTTTTTAACAAATGATGATGGTGAATCAATTGAGAAGATCGAATGTGTTAATGATGATAATATCATTGTTGGATTAAATAATGGATGTATTAAAAGTTTTAGATACTCTTTGAATAAGAGGGAATCAAAATTAAATTGGGAATGTAAAATTGTCAACGAAGAAGAAGGACGGGATGTTTACATTAAGGAAATGAAAATTCTGACAGGTTTTATTTTGATATTGGTCAGTAATACAATATTCAAATTGAGTTTGGATAATGGTAATATTCTAGACATTTATGTAGGCTTTGAAGATGATTTGAACGGGTTTACAGTCAATGAAATTGGAAATGAACTGTTAGCATTTGGTAAAAGAAATTATTTAATTTCTTATTCATTATAGACTATTCTGTTCAAATTTGTTAACAAAATCAACAACTTATTGCTATGTTGAATAAGTTAGGATCCTTCAATGAAAACGTTAGTGATATCTGAAGACAATAATTATGAAAAATGTTTTTTATAAGCTATAACAAAAGAGTGAAAAGGTTATATACTGCTAAAAAAGAAATTTTAAATCAAAATCAATTCATTACTACTGATAAATTCAAGGAGTTGAGAAAGAACTTAAAAAAAGTATCTGCAATTTTTCCTTCATCGTACTTTAATGGGCATTTCTTTTATGGAATGGAACGAAGGTATATTTACTAAAATTTAATTAATAAAAAATTGTGTTTTCTATTGCTAAAGCATCATGTTGTCTGTTTGATAAGTTTGATAGTTGTAAACCAGAAATTTCCAAATCTAGTTTTGGAAAAACTTTGTTAAACGAAACACCAAGTATATTTCTTCACGACTTAAAATTTGGATCACCAAAAAACTCTTTATTCTTAACATCAAAAGGTTTGATATTTTTGAAAGCATGATGATCTTTAGGATCCCGAGCATGCTCCCATTAAGGATATTTTAATTTTTTCGATTTGTCCTTAGAGAAATGGTTGGTTTGATAGGATTCAAACTCAGACGCTTTACAATATTTTTCCTACTAAGTAACTTGTAATTTTGTAAACTGTATTTATATTTTTGTATCACCATTTGAATATTTTTACAGTAACAAAATAAACCAAAAATAAATAAAAGTAAAAATATAGTAATTTAATTTTGTAAATAATATATATAAAAAAGTCAGTAAAAAACATAATAAACTAGAGCACGGGAGTAAAAAATAAAAACAAATAGAAATAATAATAAAAAATACTTAATGTGCAAATCTAAAATCCAATCTTTTAGCACCTTTATCATTTGTTGTTTCAATATAACTTGAACGTTCATCTTCAGACATGGTATCCCAGATTTTTTCCTTCTTTCTATTTAAATAAGTGTAGAATAACTTTGTACCAATTAAAATGGGGAACATGGCAAGTGCAAGTGCAAATAAAACTGAATTACCAGTATGATACAAAGGCTTATCTTTCTTTCGATAAATGTTTGAAGCAATAATTGAACCAGCTTGAACAAACATATTATAAAGTGAAGCGGAAACCGTTCTTGTTTTAATACTTTTTGAATTTCTTGAACATGCAGAAACCATCATTGCATGAATATAAGGATCTGCTAAAGTAACAGTTAATAAAGCAAAGGTACCCCATTGATTAACCATACTACCTTTCCAAAATCTTAAAGTTCCTATACAAATAGCAACCCAAAGTGGTTGAAGCAATGAAATCACAAAAATGTTTTTGTACTTTTCACTTAAGTAAGTGATTCCTAAAAGAACAAAAATTTTTATGAAATTATAAGGTATGCATAATAAATTTGTTTCAAATGTTGTGAATCCCATACCTCTTAACAATAAAGTCAGATAAGCACCAACAGTACCTTCAGGAATATAAGCAACCAACCCAATCAAATACATTGGCCATAAATGCCAATCCTGGAATGCATTCCATAACATTTTTAGTGTTAAACCTTGTCGATTATGCATATCACCCTTTGTTGGATCATCTCTCAAAATTTTGTTAACAATGATTTTTTCTTCTTCTTCAGTAAACCAACCTTTTTTGTTATACCAACTTTTAGTTTGAACAGGGGAAGGAACCATTAAAAAGAAAGCAGAAATTCCAATAACTAAAGTAAGCAAACCTTCAATTAAAAATAACCATTGCCACCCTGCATGGCCTCCAATTCCTCTCATATGTAAAATACCATAAGCAATTAAATAATTTAAAATTGAAGTTGTATACATTGTACCCCAGAAGAAAGATAATCTAATTGATAATTCAGCACTTGTATAAAAATAGGATAACCATAAAACTAGATCCGGAATGAAACCACCTTCACATAATCCAAGTAATGCCCTACAAGCATAAAAACTTGACTTACCACTTAGTTGGAATTGACATAAAGTAACAATTGACCATGCAGAAATTTGAATTGGAATCCAAACATCAGAACCTAATTTTTTAGAAATTAATTGAGAAGGTAATTCTGCTGAAAGGAAACAAAGGTAAAAAATGGTATTACCAGTATTATAATGATCAGTTGTTAAATTCAAATCATGAAGCATATTATCAGAAACAGCTTGAGATAAATTACTTCTATCCATTTGCAAAGCAGCAAAGAACATACATGCAACTGCAGCAACTTTAAGATCTAGCTTATAGGTAAGTTTACGTTGTCTTTGCTTTGTCCATTTGAAATCAGCATCAAATTTTTCACGACATTCATAATTAGTTTGCTCATACAACTCAACATATTTATTCTTGAATTGTTCATTTGCAAATGGATTAGTATAAGATTGTGCAGACTCATCTTCAATGGAAAAAACCGATGTTTGTTCTTCCTTTATATTTTCCTGCTTTAGATCCGTTTCATTGATACTTGAGTTGTTTGAGCTACTCATTGTTTGATGGATGTTATTGCTACAGTACAAAACATTTCCAACGAATCATACAGTAAATACAGAGTGGAAACGATGATATTTATATCCATATCCTCTTCATCCATCTACACATCCATCTCTGTATCTCAACGGCTCTATTCCACCACTCCACCTCTTTTTTGTCACATTTGCTCATCACAAGGACGCTGCTACCACAATAGCTTCTTTTCTTGTGGCGCATGGCGCCTCAAGAAAGTGAAAACGTGAAAACGTGAAAAGATCTGATCTCGCTTATCAAAGTGTGTTGTCTGTTTTCTGCTTCTTGAAAAAATAAAACACTCATGTGGATTTGACAATTGCAGATACTGTGGCTAATGAATCAACATATTTAGAATTGAAAGTTACCGTGGTTTGTTCCCTTTTATTGGTTCTTCCGACCTACAGATACATAGACGGTAGCGGTACAGACAAATGAAGAGTACCATGTTCTCCCAGATGTTGTTTCCTTCAGACCCCATTCCATAACCCGTTCAAATGTATGAATGGGTGTTGTTCTAATGACGTTTGAAAGTGTAGTAATTACCGGATTGTAATATAAACATGCTAATTTATGCATGTTACCACGGTTTTAATATCTAAACCAAAAAGGTGATGCAGGCTTGAATTCTAAAGAACTTTAATTAATTTTAATATGTCAATAACTTAATTTTATGAGACCAATAATCATTAAAACTTGGGGTAAGTGTTGATAATTTCTTGGTAAATAAATCCGAGTTCGATAACGTTTACAAGCCGATTTAGGACATGTGGAAATCTGAAATCTGAAATCTCTCTAACTTCTGATTCCGGTTTTGCTTGAAAAGAAAACAACAGAAACTGAATTGTCTGTTTCATACAAGGAACTTCAACGACCAAAATTAGGGTCGTTCCAAACGAGATGCTAGATACAGTTAATCTTGGCGCCAGCCAGTAAATTAACAATTAACAATTAATAATTGGCAATTAACTTGACTGTAGCGGCATTTAGTTTGGAGCGAATGTATATTCTGATTGCTGTATATAAGTTGTGCTTACAATTAATATTTGTTTTTTAATAGTAGGATGTACGTATGAGAGAGTGAAATTAGTTGATCATTAATAACGTGATTTTTTCATATTATTTTTATTGCAAACATAAAAGTAAATATTTAGATAAAGGGGAGGGGGAAAAAGTAAAAAAAAGTTAATTGTTTAATGGTTAGATTGTTTTTATTATGTAGTAAATATATAGTAATGATTGTTGAAAAAGTATGATTTATTATTGAAATAGTAAAGTAATAGATTAATGGAATAAACTATCAACCATTAAAATCGAAAGTTGTTAACATCATTCATTCTGTTGATTGATATTAAGAGGAGGCAGAGATAATGCATTGATTGAAGGAAGGACGGTAGTTTGATTTTGAGTTTGTTGGGTTATAGGTGAGTCATATTGTGATTGATTTGGTGATTTAGTAAATTCGTTTGTATTTGAGTGATTGATGTCGGAATCGAGTAATTGATTATTTTCACTTTGGTTTTCATTGTCATTATCATTAATATTGTTGTCATTATTGATATCATTATTATTATTGGCATTTTCATTATTACTATCATTATTGTGATTAATGTCGTCTGTATTATCAATAACCCCATGCGCATTTTCATGTTCAGTGATTTTTTCATCATTAACTTGAATTTTTGAATCAACTGATGAAGCCATACTATGTAAATTATTAATGTTATTTAAATTATTTTTATTATTTGAATTATTTAAATTGTTTAAATTAGTCAAATTATTCAAAGCATTTAAATTATTATCATAATTAAAAGATTGATAATCAAACGGTGTACCAATTCTACTTGGATGACTTTGACTTGAAAACATTGATGCAGATGAAGAAGTTTGATTTGCAGTTGCAGTTGCCGCAGTTGTTGCTGGTGGTGTATTGTTTGATATTGGTAAAGATAAAGAAGGAGTTGATTGTTGACTAAGCCTATAATTATTCGGAGTTGATAATAAATTGTTCAATGATTGTTGAGATTGTTGGGCTTGAAGTGATTGGTGATTTTGTTGATTCAAATTGAAAGGTTTAAAGTCAATAGAGTTATGTTGATTTGAAGATGATGGATTATAATAAGGATTGGTAGGGTTTGTTGGAGTTGGAGTTCTTGTTTTTTGAATTTGTTGAGTGAATTTTTGATAATTTGAAAGATTCATATCATTGAATAAATGGTTTTGAATTGTGGGATTTGGAAATGAATTAAAATCATTTTGTAATTGTTGCTGTTGTTGTTGCTGTTGTTGCTGTTGTTGCTGTTGTTGCTGTTGTTGCTGCTGTTGAAGTTGTTGCTGTTGTTGCTGTTGTTGAAGTTGTTGGAATTGTTGTTGCTGCTGTTGTTGTTGTTGCTTTTGCTGTAACAGTTGTTGTTGAAACTGTTTTTCCAATCTTTTTTGTTCCTTTTGAATTCTACGTTGAGCAGCCTTTTCAGCCATTTGAATCTTCAAATTTTGCTTATAAACACAATAATCACATTTTTTTTTACTGTTTCTCTTTGGTGTATATTTGTAACCAGGATATTTTTTGGCATGCAATTTTTTTTCTTCTTCAGCTAAATTATTCCAATATTCTTTGTCAACGTCAGATAAAGCTCTCCATCTTCTGCCTAATTCTTTAGAAACTTCAGGGTTTGTTTTGACTTCATTACCTTCTTCAATTAAAGCTTGATGATGTTTTTGTCTGAACAAAATAAAAGCATTTCTTGGCCTTGGGATTCTAGTTGAATCATTTTGTTTACAAGTACATTTTGTTGGAATATTCTGTTGTTCCAAAGAAGGTTGTTGTTGTTGTTGTTGTTGTTGAAACTGTTGTAGCAATTGATGGTGCTGCTGGTGTTGTTGTTGTTGTTGTTGTTGTTGTTGTTGTTGTTGTTGTTGTTGTTGTTGTTGTTGTTGTTGTTGTTGTTGTTGTTGTTGTTGTTGTTTTGAGTGTTGATATTGATAATTTTGTTGTTGTTGTTGTTGTTGTTGTTGTTGCTGTTGTTGTTGTTGTTGTTGAAGTAACATATTTTGGTGTTGTTGTTGAAAATGGATTGGAATAACATTATTTACTTGTTGGTTTGGAGTTTGCTGACGAAATTCAAATTGATTTAAATTGATTTTTGAAGAAGAAGACGTAGTAGGGGTGGTGGATTGAGGTTGAAGTTGGTAAAAGTTAGGGATCAGGGGGGAATGTCTTTGTTTGAGAAAATCGTTGGTAGGAGTTGAAGAGTTATTGTTAGTAGCAGCAGTATTAGTAGTGGTACTGGTAGTAGCAGAACTATTGGTGGTACTAGCACTGTTATTATTATTATTATTATTGGTATTTATATTGATGTTGTCCAAATTGTCCATTTGGAAAGGAAATTGATTGGGGGAATTGTTGCCGTTAGTAGTGGATCTAATTTGATTTATTGTAGGATACAAGTTTTGAAAATATTGACTGGCAGCAATCTGAGTTGAATAGTCATTATTGATTGATTTCAAAACAGTATTTTCAGTCATTATGGGATTGTTGGCAGAGGGGTAAAATAAGGACCCTGAAGATTGAATCGAATTTTGAGTAGAGAAATTTGATGCGGTCGTTGAAGAAGAATTTGAGTTTAGATTCTGAGAGGGGGACTGTTTTGGGGAGATGAGTTTAGCCAGAGGAGGTAGGGAAGTCTTAAGGTCTTGGTCAGATATCATTGGGAGTGGAGAACAATAGAAGAGGGGGATAGAAAAAGAAGATACAGAGAAAGAAAGAAAGACAGCACTAATACAGATCCAAACAAAGAAACAAAGAAACCAAGAAAAAAAACCGACGCAAAAAGCCCAAAGCCAAAAAGTGAAAGACGACACTAACCTACGAAAAAAGAAAAGAGAAACGAAAAAGAAACAAAAAGACAAAAAAAAGAAACGAAAAAGAGAAAACGGAAAAAAAGCAGAAAAACCCGGATTTTTCTCTTCCATTAAGTTTGGCAAAGCAGCTATGAAACTCCCACTTTGTGTTTTCTACTTCCAATTTCCGATTTCCAATTTCCGATTTCCAATTTCCAATGGTTGGGGTTTCACTTTTCACTGTTGTTTTTCAATTTCCAGTTTCCAAAATGAATTCGATTAGGCGCGTGTGGCTGGCGCTGGCGGTTTCTATTATAGCGGGCCACTCGTATTAGCCCTGCAGAATGCAGCATGCAACACATCTTCACATGCGTGGCGCGCCTGACCTTGTTTTTCACTTTTTGTTTGGTTTGCGCCGACCACGGCCGCGACGACCGACGCAAGTGCCAAACAGACGACCGACGCGTGTTGTTTACCTTTGTCCTTTTTAGGCATCGCGACGGTTTCCAATGATCGTTTTTTTTGCTATTTTACAATTATTTTTCACCACCGAATTTTTTTGTTGTTGTTTTTGTTGTGACATGACAAGTCTGTAAAGAAAGTTGTTGTTGATCTCATTTCCTCTTCTTCAGATCCTTTTACTTTCTTTTATGCTCCTTTGTCCTTTTTAGATTCCCTTTTTGGTTTCTTCTTTTCTCTACACTCATTTCAACAAGCTCACCTCAGTCACTCCTTTATTAACTCTCTCTCCTTGTTGTCTGCGTTCACCAATTTTATCAATTCATTTACTTTCGATTGGCTCATATTACATCAAATAAAACTTATATTAAATTCAATTTCAATACTTTACATCACACTATTTTCAAATTTTGTACTTTCATTTCCGTTAGATTTATATTTACTCATCAATGTTGTTCAAAAAATTACTATTATCAACTCTGTTGTCAAGTCTGGTTTCAGCCGAATTAACAACAACTTCTCAAGTTACAGTTACTGTCACTCAGACTCTTTTAACTCCTGAACAATCTATTCAAAGAAAGGCAGTTGCTGAATCTTCTATTGCATCCGTTGCATCTGAATCTTCTATTGCATCCGTTGCTTCTGAAGCTTCTGCTGCATCCGTTGCTTCTGAAGCCTCTGTTGCGTCTGTTGCTTCGGAAGCGTCTGCTGCATCTGTAGCATCTGTCGCTTCTGCTTCTTCAGATGCATCTGTTGCTTCAGTTGCTTCCGCTTCTTCAGTTGCATCTTATGAAGCTTACCTTGAATACGTTGCTTCAACTTCTTCTGCTGCTTCTGTTGCTTCTGTTGCTTCAATTGCATCAGAATCTTCTGTATCTGCTGCATCCGTCGCATCAGTTGTTTCTGTTTCTTCTTATGAGGCAATGATAACAGCATCTGCGATTTCTGCTTCTTCAGTTGAAGCTGCTGCTCGTTCAGTTTATGATTCTTCGGTTTCTTTTGAATCAGTTTTATCTCAATCTTCTGTCTATGTTGCTTCAATTGCTTCAGTTTCTTCTTATGATGCCGCATTAGCAGCTTCAAGATCAAGTGCTTCTGCCATTTCAGCTTCTAATGCTTCCTCTTATGCAGCTTATCAATCTTATTTATCTGAACAATCTGCAAATTCAATTCGTTATGCTTCTTTAGCTTCAAAATCTCAATATGAAAAAACTCATGTTACCAAAATTTTATCTTCATCTTCATTATCAAAAGCTGGTGGTCTTTTAGCCATCGCTTCAGAAACTACAACAATGAATACAGTTTCAAGATCTTCATCTTCATCTACTAACTCTCGAGTTGAAGCAATTTCTTCTAATTCAAAAGGCGCAGGTAATGTCTTAACCCCAATTACTGGATCATTATTTGGTATTGCAAGTATTTTAGCAGCAATGTTAATTTAGATGTTTCGATCTTGTCCATTTGTTCATTATCTTTCATTCCCCTTATTTTCTTTTACTTTATTGTTGCTATTATTATCAAGTATGTCAAACAGATTTCAATATTTTCTTTTTCTTTATTTCATTCTAATCTGTTTTTGTATCATTATTATTACTACTACTATTATCTGTTAGTATTGTGTTGTTATTATATTATTATTATAATACAATTTGTTTCTTCTATTCTTATGTTATCTTATAATTTTATTAATTTTTTAAATAGATTATTATATACATTGATAAACATTTTTAAAATTTTTATAAATTAATCTTAAGAATCTGTATCCACCCATTCACCAATCTATCTATCGATCTCTCTATCTTCTATTTATTAAGTTCAAGTATACAAGTAAATAATGCATTTCTTGAACCAGCTAATGGTTTAATACATCTATTAAATTTATGTTCCTTTGATAATGTAGTATAAATTCTTAATTCATTATTTTCTTCATCTTCAAATGTTGAAATCTTATTAACTAATCCATTAACTTGAATATCTTTTAATAATTTAAAATTCCTTAAATTTTCATCCAATTTCCAAATTTTTAATTTACCATCCCATGATCCACTTATAAAAATATTAGAAAATGGTACCGCATAAATTGTTGTAATCCAAAATGGTTGCGGTTTAGAAATTTGTAATTTAGCAATTTCAAGATCTTTCTCAGAACTTGCATCTCCTGCTTTCATTTCAGGTTGGATTCCATGACTTAATCTATTTGTAAACAATGGCTTTTTTTTACTTAATGACCATAACGAAATATTACCATTATCTGAACCAGTCACAAAATGTGAATCATCAATCATTGAAACACAATCAATACTACCTTCATAAAACATAGTTTCGTCATCTTTGCCCTTAGAATATTTCTCGAATGAATCACCACCTCTAAATGTTAACCTTGATTCTTCAGATATTTTCCATAACATTGCAGTACGATCCCTACTACCAACAGTAACACATCTCTCTAATCCTAATGCCGAAATATCAACAACTAAATCTTGATGTCCATATAATGTCTCTAATTGTGATAATTGATTAATACTATAAGTACGAATTTTCAAATCTGCGCATGCAGCATATAACTGATCTGTATTTCTTCGAAATGTTAAACTTAAAACTTCACCTCTTTTATTCTTTGTTTCTAAAACTCTGATACATGACAAACTATTAATTGACCAAACAATAATTCTACCATCCTTACCACCAGTAACTAAATATTTTCCATCAGGACTTGTAACTGATGTATAAATTTCATCAAAATGTCCATTTTCTGAATGTTCCTTTGATAATTCAATATGTTTATCACCACCTTTGATAGTCTTCAATAATTTTGGATTCTTTTTTGAATCTCTAATATCCCATTTACTTATTTCAATATCTTTGGATGTTGTAAATAGATATGGATAAGAAATACAAATTGATGTTAAACATTTATTTGAAACTCGTGTAATTTTACGTTTCAAAATTTCATCATTTAATTTATCACCATAAAATTTGTAAACCCAACCTTTTTGTTCAGCAACATCTTTCTTTAATCTTGAACTAATAATTTCATTATCTAAATCTTTTGCATCAAAATCATAATTACCACTTTCGTCTTCAGCTCCATTTCCTAATGAAGCTTTTAAGTCTTCTAAATACTTTTTAGCTAATCGACGTCTTTTATCTGCTTCATTTTCATTTTTAATATCTTCTTCTTCATCATCATCATCTTCGTTTATATCTTCAATATCATTTTCTTGATTACCAATATCTGCAAAAACATCACTATCATTTGCATCTTCATCAATATCAGAAACTTCAAGCCCATCATTCGATTCATCATCTTCAATATCATGTGCATGTATATTTTCATAATGATTTACGACTTCTGACGGTTTAACAAAATTTGATGATGATCTTCCCTTGTCATTTGGTGCTTTTTGTCTTTTATTATTTTTTTGAATTGTGGATGTATTCCTACTATCCCTGTTCCTTCTCTTTTTTTTAGACGGATCAACAAAAAATGAATCAACCATTATAATGTGTTTGTTTTATTAATTTGTTAACTGATTTATATAAATTTGAAATTTTTCAGTAGGTATAGTAAAGTGAAATTTTATATTATTATTATTATCAAAGTGAAAAAAAAAAATCAGAAATATAAAAATTTTCTTGTTTTGTGATCAAGTCGATCGACGTGAAAATGAAAAATACAACTCTTTCATTTTCTTTTACTATTTTCTTTTTGGCGTTTGTATTTTCGTGTTTTTCGTGTTCACTTGATTGTACAACTATACATAGTATCTCACTGAAATAACTTAGACATCGAAGATAACATAACAATTTGTTTTGATATTAGTTAGAATTATTGAACCATGCAATTGGAAGATAGAATTATTCATCCTTATATCACCAAAACACCGGTGTCATTAGCTGCTACACAAACCACACTTTTCACAGCATCTGATAAATCAATAAAAGTTTTCAACTTAAATAACAGTTCAAGTGAACCTGAAATCATTGCCTCTTTAGATACCATCAAAAACATTGACTTGAAAAAAAATGGTAATCAATACCATGCTTTAGTTTCTGGTGGTTTTGATTGTGCATGGCATGATTTAACAGATTTTATAATTTCTTCTACAAATAATTCAATTAACAATAATAATACTAATAATCATGATTCATTTAGTAATAACGGAATGAAAAAGATATGGAAAAGTAGTTCTGTCATTTCACAAGCAATTTTCACGCATGGTGGACAACGTGCATGTGTTGGAGATTTATCGGCAAACTTAATCATTCTTGATATTTCAAATAATGAAGATGAAGAAACTTTTGGTAAAGTTATAGAAAAGGTTCAAATAAATGGTGAAATTATCGGATTATCATATAATTATTCTGTTGATCTTTTGGCAATTGCTGTTGCCGATGGTGGCTTATTCATATATTCATTAAGTTTAGATTTGGTCGAAAAGAAAGCTTCTATGGGTAATTTGTTAGTTGATAAAAGAATTGCCTTAACTCATGAAATGGGTTTGGTTGATGATGATGATAGTGATTTATCTGATTTATCTGTGAATGATTATGATGATATGGATGATGATGATGATTCAATGTTTACAGAAACAACGTCTGGTCTGGGTGGAAAAAATAGCAGAAAAAAGGAAAATAATTTGTTGAAATTTGCTGCCGCAAGAGCAGTTTGGAGTCCAGTTGGTGACGTTTTAGCAATACCTAATAAAAACTTCAAAATTGATTTGTTTAATGTAACTGATTGGTCAAAATGTCTCGTTTCTTTACATGCTGGAATTCATCATCATAAAAAATTTATTTCTGATATTTCATTTTCTCCAAATGGTAAACTTTTATCAAGTATAAGTTTAGATAAAACTTTAATTATATGGGATCTTTCAATCAAAAAAATCATTGCTAAAACAACATTACCATTTTTAGGCATTAATATAATTTGGTCAAATAATGAAAGTATAATCATTGGTTCGAATAATGGTAAAGTGCTAACAATTGATGGTGAATCATTTAAGATTTTAATGAAGCAGAATCCATTTAAAAATATTTCAAGTAAAGCAACTGAAAATGATTCAGATGATATGGGTGATGATGTAATGCATTCCAATGATGAAGAAAACGATGAAGAAGATGAATTAGACAAACAAAATTCTCAAGATTTAGACGGTTTCATAATTGATGATAATGATAATGATAATCATATATACCCTGAAGATTCATTAAATGAACGTAGAAGAAATCATGATTTGATGTCGGAATCCACTGAATTAACAGATTTCAATAAACGTGCAAGACAGGAAGAAAAGGAGAAAGGTAACCATATGTTCAAACTAAATATTTCTAATGGTTGGGGTAGATCATTAACAAAACCATTTTCTGTTGGTTCTACACCTTGGGATTCATCCGATAGAAGATATTTAACAATTAATCCAATTGGTTGTGTTTATACAGTTCAAGTTCAAAAAACTTTCAAAATCACAGTTTTATTTTTTGATGAAGAAAATCATAGAAAGTATTTTTTTGATGATTTGGTAGGTTATGATATTTGTTCAATTAATGATCAAGGTTCTATCTTTGCTACAAGTGGCTATAGGAAAAACAAAGGTTATATTGCTAGGGTTGAGTACAAAGATCATAATGGTGGTAGAACAGGTGAAACTCAATGGATTAGAGAAATTGCTTTAAGACCTTTTGAATTTATTACAAGTTTAAGTGTTTATGGTAATGCAGTTTTTGTATGCACAAATAAAGGGTTTGTTAGAAAATATAATTTATTTGGACGTTTAATGAATATATCAATGATGGATTGTATTGTTGGTATAATGAATAATAATAATTATGTTTTTACAATTGTTAAAAGGAGTATTGAAAGTGGTTATCAATTTAATATTCAAAATCTCGATGGTGATTATATTCAGCAAGAAGTTGGTATACCGTTGATAACGGAGAATGATTTAGATAATAATATGAGTATACCAATTGAGTCCATGTTTTTTTCTTCCGATGGTGAGCCCTGTATTGTTAGAAATGATAATTTGTTAATGGTTTTGACGAAATGGAGAGATCCAAAAAGTAAACCAATTTGGAAACCTTTATTGGATATTCACGAAGGTGTTTCAAGAGCTGGTAAAGGTAGAGAATTAAAAGCGTGGCCTTTAGGATTATTTGGTGATAATTTCACCTTTATACCATTCAGAGGTAGTAAAAATTATCCAATCTTTCCATTATTAACACCAATGGATGTTAATGTTAAAATTCCATTAAATTATGAAGATCCTGAAAAGGTTAGAGAAAACAATAGAGAAATGGATGCTGAAGAAGCTGAATTGTTTGGTGACAATGATGATGGTGACAATAACCCTACTAATACAACTGTAGCAAAGGACGATCCTGAAGAGAAATTGTTACGTACTTTAGTTTTAGCTGAAATGTTGAATGACTCAATCTCAAGTAATGAAAATACTGATTCCGATACCATGCAAAGATTGCAATTATTAAGTCTTGAATACGATAAATCTTTATTGATTCAAATAGATGATGCATGTTCAACGGGTGACTCAGATGATGCTTATGAATTATGTAAAATGATTAGAGATTTACGTGCTTTAAGTGCAGCTCAAAAGTTAGCTGAACTTAAAAGTATGGCTGGTTTAGCCAGAAAAATTAGAAATTTACGTGAAGCAAAAATGCAAGAAGAAGAAGACGAAGCTGTGGAAGGTTTTGAAGAAGATGTTGAGTACTAAATCTATAGAAACAAATTTTTATAAACAAATTTTTTTAATAATAAATGTACAATTAGTTATTTCCTCTTACGTCTATTTTGTTTTGGACCTTGAATTTTAGATATATCTTTACGTGATAAAACTAAACCATTACGTGTGCTTTTACCAACTGATTGAATCTTTAAACCCCTGTCTCTCATTTGACTTTTATTCACATTACCTTTACCAATAATCTTATCCTTTGCAATAAATGATCTATCATTATCGAGTTTTCTGAAATTACCTTTCTTGTTTTTACTTAAAACAACACCATTTTCTCTTGCATCATTTTCAAATTTATCAATCTTTGACCTTTGTGCATTAATAATCCCCTTTCTTATATTCATTGGTATCTTTTCAAGCTTATTTAATTTCCTTTCATTTCCGTTTATACTTGACAACTCTTGAATTCTTGCATTTAATGTACGAACTCTTGCCTTACCAATAACTGGATCATTCAAAGTTTTTAACGTTAATTCTGCTCCGGATAAATTGTTTGTATTTCGACGTTCATCTGACAAATTTTTCAAAATATGTGATTCATTCAACAACCTTTGTAAATCCAGATCATCCTTTAAGTCTTTTGCACTTGTTGGATCATTCTTTGTACCTTTTAATTGTTCTTGCAGTGCTTCCTCTCTCTTTCTTTTTAGCTCTGCTAAAGAAATTGGTTTACCTGATTTTCTCAACTTTTTTTCCGTTGCTGTTGGTTTTGTTACCGTTGTGTTTGAATATTTGTCTTCAAATTTAACAACTATTGGTGCCATGATATAAGTTGACTTGATTTTTGAGAAAGGAAACAAAGAAAAGAAATTTTAAGAAAAAAAAAACACAGAATTGAAATCACGAAAAATAAAAAATCTTCCCAATCGAGAATGCACTAAAGTTATTCATGTTGAAACGTTCAACATATATTAGGACCTTTTTCAAAAATGTCAAATATTTTCTTTGACACACCAAAATGACTAAATACGTTGGATGTATAGATCTTCATGATGGACAAGTGAAACAGATTGTTGGCGCTACTTTAACAACAAATGATAAAACATTATCGACTAATTTTGTTTCATCCAAATCACCAAAATACTATTCAGAATTATATAAATCGAATAATGTTTTAGGTACACACGTTATTAAACTCGGTAGTAATGAACCAAATAATAATGCTGCAGAAGAAGCATTAGCTGCATGGCCTGGTAAACTGCAAGTTGGTGGTGGTATTACAATTGATAATTGTAAAGAATGGATTGAAAAAGGTGCTGATAAAGTCATTATAACAAGTTGGTTATTTCCAAATGGTGAATTAAGTTGGGAAAGGTTGGAGCAAGTAAGCAAACAGGTTGGTAAGGAACATTTGGTTGTTGATGTTAGTTGTAAAAAAGTTATCACAAATGGAGAATCTCAATGGATTGTTGCAATGAATAAATGGCAAACATTAACAAACACAGTTTTAACTAGAGAATTATTCAATAGATTAAGTAAATTTACAAATGAATTTTTGGTTCATGCAGCAGACGTTGAAGGATTATGTAAAGGTATTGATGAAGAATTAGTTGTTAAGTTAGGTGTATGGTGTAATGACTTGAAAGATGTTAAAATGGTGTATGCTGGTGGTGCAAGAAGTTTAGAAGATTTACAAATTGTTAATAAATTGAGTAATGGTAAAGTTGATTTAACATATGGTAGTTCATTGGATATTTTTGGAGGAAATGTTAAATTTACAGATTTAGTTAATTGGAATAATAGTAATTAGATATTTATAGATACACATATACATACATAACCTACACTCATTTTGACGATCTGACAAAAAATAATGATTTAGTGATACTCTTAATTGTTAAAACAAGGTTAGAACCAGCAATATAACCTTGTCTAGCAGATAACCTAAGAAAAGGACGCAAATAAAACAAAGCAGATGTTAATGCAAAACTCTGTATAAATGGCATAACTAACTGATCTATTATGACAGTTTTAACTATCAAGGAGGTTGGTATTTGATCACTTACAGAACCATCTTTATTTAGTATGTTATGTTTTAGATTATAATCCAATGTATTTTTTGTTAGCTTTGCATCAAAAGATTCTTCAAAACGTAGATCTGGAATGGTTACTTGATGAGGAGACATTTTTGTAGAGGGTATTTATTATGCTGTATCTTCGGCAAAAGTCATAATCGAACCAGATTAAATCATTAAGAGAGAAGAGTCGTCTTAAAATTTTGACGACGACCGACTTGAAATCTTTTTGTGTTTCGTTTCTCTTTTTTCTTCTAAATTCATTTTTCGACATTTCACAACATGTTTTTTTTGGAATTATTAATAATTAGTGTTCATTTTTTATCATTTGATCAAATAACAACCATGTCAAAGGAGCCACAAATTACCATCAGAAAGGCCGGAAAGGACGAAGTGGATTTTATATTATCTGATGTGGAATTAGCATTGGCCAACTCTCTTAGAAGAATTATGATTGCTGAAATTCCAACATTAGCTATCGATCTTGTTGAAGTTCAAATCAATACATCTGTTTTAGCTGATGAATTCATAGCACATAGATTAGGTCTGATACCTCTAGAGAGTGAAGATATAGATCAATTAAAATATACCAGAGATTGTACATGTGAAGATCATTGTGATAAATGTTCAGTTACGTTAGAATTAAAGGCGAATTGTGAAACCGATGAAACAATGAATATTTACTCAAGTCATTTCATTATAACGTCTTCAAACTCGAATTTGAATTTAGGTAATCCTGTTATTAGAGATCCAATGAAAAGGGGTATTTTAATTTGTAAATTAAAGAAACATCAACAATTACACGTAAAATGTATTGCCAAGAAAGGTATTTCAAAGGAACATGCCAAATGGTCACCATGTGCAGCAATTGGTTTTGAATATGATCCATATAATAAATTAAAACATACAGATTATTGGTATGAAGAAAGTGTTGAAAATGAATGGCCAAAAAGTGTTAATGCAGATTGGGAAGAACCTCCTATTCCAGGTGAAAAATTTGATTATAATGCAAAACCGGACAAATTTTATATAAATTTAGAAACTACTGGGGTTTTAAAACCTAATGAAGTTTTCAGTAAAGGTTGTATTGAATTACAAAATAAAATTGCAAATATTGTTTTTGAATTAGGTAAATTGGATCAACAGAGTCAATCAACTCAAGGTGTGTACGATGAAAATGATCAAAATAATCTATATGATCAGCAACAAAACCAATATCAAAACGGAAGTCAAGATCAAAACCAGTATCAATCACAGCAACGTACGGCTTATGGTGGTGATACAAATTATGGTGGGAATACACAATACGGTGGTGGAAATACACAATACGGTGGTGGAAATACACAATACGGTGGAGGAAATACACAATATGGTGGAGGAAATACGCAATATGATAATGGAGGTACAGGAAGATGGTGAGATATCTCTTCAAACAACAGATATGTTTTATGGTTTATCAGCATTAGATTTAAGAATTTCAAATGCTATTAATAAATTAGTTTTTTCTAACTTAGGTTTAGTATTAGAATTAATATTCTTTAGTATCTTTGTATTTATATTCTATGTATAGTGTAAAATTCTTGTAGTAATTAAATAACTACAAAAAGCGAAAAAATGCAGGGAGGAAAAATAGAAAACTGCGAAATTCGAGCTTTAAAATTCAAAGTCCAAAAATTCATGTCGAGGAGCTTTTAAAGTGAACGTCTTTCGTATTTCGTACTTCCTAAAAGAAGGCGATTTTGCTCCTATTATTTTGTTCAGGACTTGGAGTAACGAACAATGGATTCAATCGTAGGTAAGACAATCTCAATCATCTCATATGCAGAGATCAGATATGTTGGTATAATTGAAAATTTCGATGGTGAACGGAAGATTATTTCAATTTCAAATGTCAGAATTTTCGGTACAGAAGATCGTGTACTTGATTCAACGAGATGGATTTTACCAAGCAAGGAAATTATACCACATATTGAATTGCAAGGTGATTCTGTCAAGACCTTGAACATTATTGATGGTTCAATCAATGATATTAAGCCGAACTTATTACCTGAAATGTATCAATTTCTTCAACAACAACAACAACAGCAGCAGCCACAACAGCAACAGCAGCAATCTAAGCAACAGCAACCACAACAAAGACAGCAACAAATTCCAATTTCATCACAACCAACTGCAACACCAGTTCAATCACAACAAACACCAACACCAGTCCAATCAAACCCCGTACCAACCCCAGCAAAACAAGTTCAAGAATCAACAACACCAGCATTTGTTCAGCCAACAGAAACATACCCTGAAAAGGAGAAATTGGAAGATAAACCAGTTATTAAAGATATTTCAAAAGTGTCCAAGCAAGATACAGATTTTGATTTTAGTTCAAACAATGATAAATTTCAAGCAACTGAATCGGATAAGCCAGAATTAGAATACAGTTATAATAAAAAATCATCGTTTTTTGACGATTTATCATCATCTGTTGGTGGTAATGGTAATGATAGATCAAATGACAGAATGACATGGAGTCAAGAAAAGAGTTTGAATGAAGATACTTTTGGTCAAGCTAGTTTAAGTAATAGAAATGGTAGAGGTAGAGGCAGAGGCAGAGGTAGGGGTAGAGGCAGAGGAAGAGGCAGAGGCGGATATAATAATGGTAGTTTCAATAATTCCAGAGGGGGCAGAGGTGGTTTCAATAGTAGTGATAATAGAGGTAATAGAGGAGGTTATAGTGGTAATGGTAGTTTCGACGCTGCTAATAGCAGCAATAATACTAGTCAACCTGAATGGGCATTTTAAATGTATTTTATTTATTTTGTAGTTTGAAGTATCAATATAAAAAAAAAATATTTTAATATTTTAATATTTTAACTTATGTCGGTTAGTAGTTACATTAGTTATTAATTTCATCTCATATGTCAAGAAAAAAAGAACACCGAGGAAAGTTAAATTCTCAAAAAAAAAAAGAACGTCAACGGATGACGAAGTACTCGTACCTTTGTACATATATCATCGAATCACTTTATAAATCAAATCATGGCTCCATCATCACAGATAATCAAAGAGTTCAAACATTTGCATCATATAGATTTTTCGAATTTTTCGAATTTCCCAAAAGATAAATCACACAGATCAGAAAATAGATACAGTGATATTTTGCCATATCTTCACTCAATTGTTAGATTGCAACCAAGTAAATTTACCAAGGATGGATACATTAATGCGAATTATATAGAACTGCAAGGAAAAACCAAATATATAGCAACTCAAGGACCTTTGAAAAGTACCGTTGAGGCATTTTGGCAGTTGAATTTTGAACAATTAGTGAAATTCAATAGCGTTAATGTAATTATGTTGACGGAGTTATATGAAGATGGTAGAGAAAAATGTTTTGACTATATTGGAAATATAGAAGATGATGTGATTCGAATTGGTCAAGAATTAGGGTTTGAAAAAATTGTTTTCAAAGGTTTGAGCGTTGAACGTAATGGAGGAGTTGAAATTCGAACATTTTCGATTAATGAAGATGATAAAATACTCAAACATTTTTGGGTTAGAAAATGGCCAGATTTTGGTATACCTACAATTGAAAATGATAACAATTTATTTGTTATTAAAGAAATCGGTAATGGTAATTGTAATATTGTACATTGTTCAGCGGGTGTTGGTAGATCAGGTACATTTATAAGTCTTGATTGGTTGTTTAAAAACCAAAGTACTGATATTTATGATATTGTTTTAAAATGTAAAAACAGTAGATTTATGATGGTGCAAAGAGTTGACCAATACAAGTATTTATATAAAGCTGTAAAGGGATAAAAAAACAAAAACAAAAACAAGGCCAAGGCCAAGGACAAGGAGAACAACAACTATAACAATAAAAACAAGGTTTCAAAGATTATATAATTATTTAGTTTTAAAAGTTTGGATTTTTCTACGTCTAGCGTTGATAAACCAATTTGATAATTGTTGAGAAGTAAGACCAGTCTTACGCATCAAATCAATTTTTTCCTTCGAATTTGGATAAGGGTGATCTAAATTATTATGCAACCAAGTAAGCAAGATTGTAGTTGATTGTTTGGGTAAATTTGAACGTTTTTTCTTCATTTTTGAAGAAGCTATTGCATTTGATGAAGAATTTGAAGATATTGATGAAGATGGAGATGCTGGAGATATGGGTTGTTCATTATCATCCGAAGATATTGAGAAATTCGAATTTAGAGTCAAACTTGACGATATTGAATATTTGTTACTGTTGTTGTTGTTGTTGTTGTTGTTGTTGTTGTTGTTGTTATTACTATTGTGTTTGGGTATTGAAGTGGATAAACTTGAAACATCAATTGATGGAGATGAAGAGTAATATTGAGAATTCGAAAAGGTATTCTTATTTTGTTGCGAAAGAGAAAGATTGGAGAACGGAAATGACGAAGAAGAAGAAGAAGAACATGATGATGATGGTGGTGGAATGTTATTTTTACCAAATGATTGTTGGGCAACGTTTGTTAAAGTTTCCAAAGAGTTAGTTGAGTGAGTTGAATTTGCATAATAAGGAGATGCTTGATACGGTTGGAAAGATGATTGATAAGATGATTGATAAGATGATTGATAAGATGATTGATAAGGTTGGTGGGATTGATTTTGTTGTAGAGATCTGGTGAAAGAATCCACGGAAGAAATCGACTCAGAGCGAGAATTTGAAGATGTGTGGATTGAAAAGGAGTTATTATGACGTAAAAGCGGTGGAGAGATTGATAGTTTGTTGGGATGTATGGCACCTGAGGGGGAGGGAGAAGGGGAGGAAGACTGAGACGTGTTGGCGTTGGACAGCAGGATGGCTATAGACGGTAATTTTGTAGTTGGAGGGGTGTTTGTGGAAGTTGAAGGATGCTGCGTGGTCGAGTAGGAGTATTTCAGCAGGTCGTTGGAGAGTGCATTTATGGGAGCAGGATTAGCAGCAGAGGCGACGACAGAAGGAGCCATGGAAGTGGCCACGGGGCCCTGTGACGACGAGGTCTTGTCGTCCTGTTCCGGGTAGTAGAAGTTCATCTTGCCGGCAGCCAGGTGGGAGAAGAAAAACGTTGCGTGCCAGACGTCAAAAGAAGGTTGTGTGCTCCATGTGGCCAACGGAGCTGCTAAAAGGAAAACCGTGAGACGGGCAACGGGCGACGGGCAACGGGCAACGTGCAACGTGCCAGCTGTGGGCCGTCAACCGCAGCCAGGCGATCGCTATCTTATCTGGGCTATCTGCAGCCAATGGGAGGCGGCGCGCGCGGGAGGGGCGCGGCAGAGGGGGCGCGGGGTGCTGCGCCACGGTGCTGCGCCACGCGTGGTTTGTGGCGGGTGCCTACTGCCTACTGCCTACTGCTTACTGCTTACTGCTTACTGTCTAACTGTCGGTGTACCATCTATACATACATAGCACTGGGGCACCACTTCACAGGGCCGTGGTGACAGTCACCGTTGTAGCATTCAAAAGCATCATCGCTGGTAAATCCTGGGTCCACACCCCAATGTCCACACAGAACGAAAGACTTTCCCTCTCGTTCAGATGTGTCTGTGCCGGTGGTGTTGGCAACGTACTGAAAATAAGTGCAGTTTCTTTCTCCTGGTCTGAACGACTGGTCTTTGTCATCATCTCATTGAGTACAACAAACTGACACCGACGCGACATGTCTCCAAATTCAACCGTATCATCAACCTCTTCGTTTTCGTCAGTTTCTCCGTTATCAAAACCTCTGCCATGATCCCCATCATATCTGTCAATGCTTTCTTCATTATCGGCATTGCCATCTCCATCTCCGTCTTCTTCAAACATTATACTTGTTTCATTACCTTCTGCCTCCTCTCGAACCGTTGAAACAGGCATTCTTTCCGCTGTAAATGCACCCTGTTTGGGCTTTTTGACCTTTTTCATCTCATATATACTAGAAATCTCGCTGAACTCACTTGTAATACTCTCTAAATCACTATTATCGCCATCATTGTCAAATACACCTTTGATTTCCTTCGTACTAAACTTGTTTGCCTGGAAACTCATATTACCCAAACTTATACCCATGGAATTTATCTTACTCATTGTCATCCTTCTACTTCTATTGAAAACATTATTATTATCTGCACTTTTGCTCATAGGTGTGGGAATAGAGTTGGGTTTATATCCAATGTCTCTTCTCTTCTTACCTTCTCTGATTTTCAAAACGGCATTCCACCATTCGTCATCTTTTAGTAAATCCTTGATTTTTAATTTATCCTTGGTTTGCAACCCTTCTTCAATACCTTTACTAATATAATTATAAATCTTCAAATTATATGATGCCAATGAAATTACAACAATCTCACTCTCTTGCATTCTCAAAATTTCCAACAATTTCCTAACTCTAACCTTTTCTTCTTTGACATCCTTTTCTTCTTCAACAAAAACAATCACTCTGATGATATGTGATTTTTTCCAATTTGGTACAGTATGTAGAATTGCTCCCATTTGTAAAATCAATGTACACGTATCAAAGTTCGTTGTCAAAACCCCCTTACTTGAACTATTATTATCCAACCGTTGTGCCATCTGAATTGGATATAAATCAATGTATTTTTTATTGTTTATTTTACCCCTTGGAATTTCCAATTTATCAAATCCCGTTGCAACCGCAATGTTTGAATTAAGTAAACTCAAATCTTCCAGCACTTCAACCCATTCACAAATCCCAATTGTTGGTGCAAATCTGGCTCTTTCATCCGTCGGTAATTCATTCATACTAATATTAACATCTGAACTACTCATAGAATTCGATCTTAATAATATTGATTTGGGTAATTCATATTTCCCTTTATATTTATTTAAATCATAAAACCCAATTATCGTAATATTGGGTTTCATACCACCTAATCCTGATCCAATGAAAATGTTTCTAACCCCCCAAATAAATGATGGTGCAATTGACATTTGAACAAATGCTTTAACTTTCGAAATATCCCGAATTTTAATCCAATTATCTTTAGCCTTGGTTAATTCATTAACATTATCTTGAAATTCATTTATAATGAAAACATGTCCTAAAATATATAATCCACCCTTTTTCAAATTATTACAAAATGAAATTAAATTCCATGTTGTTCTTGGATTATCAATCAATAACAATATTTGTGGTCTCCAATATTTAACATTATCTTGTCTTAATTTTAATAAATACTTTCTAACTTGATGATAAATTAATGACTGGGAAACATCACCCCAAGATTTTGGTGGTGAAATAAAATGAATAGACATAATTAATAATATTAAGGTAATAAATATAATACTTGCACTTATACCATCAACAACAAACATTGCAATCAAGCATAAAAATGTACCAAATAATGCACTCTTTGTTGAAAAATATTTGAAACTTGGTCTAAAATTTGGTGCTGATCCCATTCTTAACAATGCACATGAAATATTAGTAACAATAAAAGTCATTAAAAACGCCATTGTTATAAAAGTTGCAATTTGATTCAAATCTGAAAATAAAAATAATTGACAAATTATCCAAGTTAAAATAATTGATTCTCTTTCTCTGTTTGTAAAATATTTTAAACCTGGTAAGATTTCATCCTTAGCAATAGCTTGTAATAACTTTGCTGCTCCAACAACACCAACAATGATTGAAAATATCGATGTTGACATTTCTCCTGCAAGAATGATGAACGGTGATAAATTAATACCTTGTAAAATTTGAGTATCTTTATACAACAACTCTCTTGGAATTGATGATCCCATTGATAAAATAACAATTAAATATGATGAAAATGTAACTAATAATCCAATTAAAGTACCATTAGGAATTGATTTTGAAGGATTTTTCAAATCTCCTGACATTGAAGTACCAGCTAAAATACCTGCAGTTGCAGGGAAAAAAATACCAAACAAATCATTAAAAGTTTCAACCCCCTTTATTTGCGATCCTGCTGCACCCTTTGTAAAATTTGGGAATAAATTTTCTTTAAATGTAGCTAACGATAATCCTGTATAATCAATTCCATAATTTGATTTAAAAGGTGATACAAATATTGCAGATATTGGGATTGACATCGTTGATAATATTAAAATAATACATAAATAAGTACCAGCTTTAGAAACGGCGTTTGATCCAATCAACGCAATAACAATACAAACCAATAATAATAATGAACAATAAAAAAATTGCCACCAATAAGAAATCGGTAGAAGATTCAATAAAATTCCATCATCTTCATTGAAATTGAATAGTATCGGTTCAATTAAACCAGCAACATTCATTGAACTATTTAATATTTGTCCAATATAAAAAATGACACCAATCGCACCACCAAATTCAACACCTAAACTTCTACTTAACATATAATACGCTCCGCCTCCTTTAACAATACCATTTGTTGCAATAGCTGAAACACTTAAGGTTGTTAATAAATCAATCAAATATGACAACAATAATAAACCAATTGTACCCAATATACCCATTTGACCAATTATGAAACCAAATCTCAAAAACATAAGAATTGAAAGAACATTTAAGATTGTTGGTAATGTAACACCATTAAGTGTGTTCAGTTTTGAGGACTTTGAATCGACAACTGTTTTTTTTTCCTTCAATGTATTTCTGTGTTGTTTAGTAGAACTTTGTTTTTGTGTACGCCTTGGTGATGTGGATGTTAAATATGGTGATGTTGATGAATTTGTCGGTGATAATGGTAAATATTTTGAATTACCATTCCCACGAGATGTTGCATGATAATTTCTCAGTGATGATGATGAATTTGATGCAACATTTTCTCGACGTATCAACGGAGATAAAGACATATGTTTGATGATCGCAATGGATATTGTTCAAGAAATTTGAAATGAAAAAAATTCGAAAGCTTAACAGATCAATATAGGAATTGGAATTGGTTATACAGCTCATGAATGATAAGGTTTTTTTTCCATTTCGCTATTCCATGTTTGTTTTTTCTCCAATTTTTTTTAGATGTGAAAGATTTTTGGGTAGATGGAAGGCAAATTTGTTCTTTATTGATTAAACAAAAACAACCATTTGCAATGAGTAAACAATATCAAAATAGGGGTAATAATGGTGGGTATAAACGAAAACACATGAATGATAAGTTTTCTAATTATCAAAACTATCGTACAGATTACAATCAATCATATAACCAACAAGCGTATAATCATCAAGAGTACAACAACCAAGAGTATAATAATCAAGGTTATAATCATCAGGGTTATAACCAATACAAACAAGGATATAATCAACAAGGATATAATAAACAAAGAGGTACTCAAGGATACAACAACCAGCAATATGATCAATATAATCAACCAAGACATAATCATTCAAGATATAATCAATACGATAATTCGAACATCTCCTCAAATAATCATGCATATAATACTAACAATGCTAATCGTACTAATATTGATTGTCAATCATCCAGGGAAAAAAATCTTAATCAATTGAATAAGGAACAGTTTACTTTGCCATCAAAACCAAATATACCTGAAACTCCTCAGTTTTCAAAATCAGATTCCAACATAAGTAAAAATATTGATACAAAATCCATTGAAAATCAGAATCTAAATGTACGGGAAGAATCAAAAATAGATACAAAAGAAGAAGATCTAAAGGCAAGCAATAAAGATTTAACTTTTGTAGAATCTTCAACG
Source organism: Pichia sp. NRRL Y-12830 (assembly GCA_030564565.1). NCBI lineage: Eukaryota > Fungi > Ascomycota > Pichiomycetes > Pichiales > Pichiaceae > Pichia > Pichia sp. NRRL Y-12830. Next base: position 122,938 of record JAJLVO010000014.1, read on the forward strand.
CCTCAAATTGGTACAATAGAATCAAATGAGCTACCAATTGATGACATTTTGTCAAGAAAGAATAAAATAAAGGATTGGAAAAGTAATAAAATTGGAAAGACCAATAAAAAATCATTAATGAAATTTGGTAAAAAAAAAGTAAATAAGCTAATCAATAAAGTGACTCAAAATATCAATCAAAATAGTGTTGATGCTAACATGGATGTTGTTTTCAGTGATAATGAAAATGATGAGTCCAATTTTGTTAAATTGGGTAAATTTGATGGCGTGAATTCAACTATCAACGATGAGCCACAAAGTGAAGAGGATTTAGACAATTATCTGAATCACTTAAAGAATCAGGAAATTCAAAAAACTAATATATCCAAATTAATTAAAGAAGAAGAAGAATTAGAGAGTAATGATTTGGTCAGCGATTCATATGATGAAGATAACAATCAGATTTTAAAGTTACTCAATAAGAAGACTCGAAAAGAAATCCCAATGCCGACCTTTCCAGATATTTCATTTAGCAAAGATTTCTATAAAGAATGTGATAACATCAAAGAAATGCCAGATTCTCAAATTAAACAGTTTAGGTCTCATAATTCAATTGTAATCAAAGGTAGTAATCAACTTAAACCAATATTTGAATGGAATCAATTAGGATTGCCAACAGATATATTTGAAATTTTGAACAAATTTAAATTTCAGTCACCAACTTTAATTCAATCTGAAAGTTTACCAAATATAATGAATGGTAAAGATTTTATTGGAATTGCTGAAACCGGATCTGGTAAAACCATTGCATTTTTATTACCAATGTTTAGACAATTATTAAGTAATCCAAAACCTCCAATAAGTAATAACAATGGATCGCTACCGAGGTCGATTATTTTAACCCCTACGAGAGAATTGGCAATACAAATTGCCAAAGTTGCTAAACCATTTACAGATATTTTAGGATTAAAAATAGTTAAATGTTTCGGAGGCCAAAGTATTAGTAAACAAATTGGAGATTTAAAGAAAGATCGGGTTGATATTCTAATTGGTACACCAGGTAGAATAATTGATTTGCTAACTGTTAATAGTGGCAAGATTGTTAATTTGAGTTATATATCATATTTAGTCATTGATGAAGCTGATAGAATGTTTGATTTGGGCTTTGAGCCCCAAATTTTTCAAATTCTAAAAGTCTTGAATCCCAATAAACAGACAGTTTTATTTTCTGCTACTTTCCCTCCAAAGATTGAAAAACTGGTTATCAAAATTTTGAGAAGGAATTTCATCGAGGTTAAAATTGGAAATAAACATATAATCAATAAAAATATTAAACAAAGTTTTGAAATTGTTAAAGATGAACAGGACAAGTTTAAAAAGCTTCTAAACATTTTAGGTAATAGATACAGTTCTGATACTAAAAACAAGATTTTGATTTTTGTTGAAACACAAAATAAATGTGATGAAATGGTGAAAGCATTATTGAAAAGAGGATATGCAGTTATGTCTATTCATGGAGGTAAAGAACAGGTGGAAAGAGATGGTACCATAAAAGAATTTAAGAGTGGTATAGTTGATATAATTATTGCAACTTCTATTGCATCAAGAGGTTTAGATGTTGAATCTTTGAAGTTGGTGATAAATTACGATGCACCATCACACTTGGAAGACTACATTCATAGAATTGGTAGAACAGGGCGTGGCGGATTAGAGGGTGAATCAATCACTTTGTTGACTACAAAGGATGAAAAATGCTGTTTTGATTTGAAGAGAGTGTTAAAGGAAAATAACTTACCTGTTAGTCGTGAAATGGAAGATATTGCTACTATGTTTCAAGAAAAAATGAAGGCCGGTGATGCTAAATTTGGGTCTGGGTTTTCTGGTAAGGGATTAGAAAAATTGAATGCATTACGTGAAAAGAATGAAAAAGAAGAGAAAGAAGTGTATTTGAACGAAAATGATGAGAAAATAGGAAAGGTAGACAAGGCAGATAGTGGAAAAGATAATGAAGAAAAAACTTTTACTGTTACGTATGATGAAGAAGGTGCATCCATTGAGATTAATGACCTTCCACAAAGTGTCAGATGGTATGTAACAAGTGCAGAAAACACTTCCAGATTGGCAGCCCTGACTGGTGCAGTTGCAACAACCAGAGGAACTTGGGTTCAAGGTGGTGATTCTACTAATAATGCTGGAAAAGAAACGTTAGCTCTACATTTAGAAGGTGATGTTAGTAGTGTGGGTTTGGCGGTGAAAACGATGAGAGAATGGATCTTGAGAGGGTTACAAAGAGAAAGAGAAGGAATATAAAATGTAGAATATTTTTTCACTTGTGTATATTATATATTGTAGATTATTAGTTCAGAAAAACCACACCAATGTTGATTATAATTCGTAGTTTACAGATTTGTACATTTGTGCAATATTCATGTTGGTTTCGCTTATGTAGTGTTGCAATCTTTAGTGTTACAATGTGTCAACTTTGAACAGTAATTCTACTTAAGTCCCTCTTTCTCTTCAAACTATAGCAATCATGAGTGCTTTAACTATCCAAGAAATGTCTCTGAGAGATCCCCTCACATGGGAAAATGTTGTTACTATCGTCCAATCTTATCATTTGGAGAAGTTAGGACGATCAATTGATCAATTGCAAAAATATCATGATTTTAAAAACATGTTAGATTCGAAGGGAATTGACATGACTACAAATTTACTTATGAATGCTTTACACTGGCTACCAAAAAATACAGATCCTTTGGTATCGGGTCCTGAAGCAGTTTCCCTTATTCATTGTCAAGATCCTCGGCCTTTTTCAAATCCAAATGATGTAACAATAACAGCCAATGATTTCCCATATTTTATTAAAGAACGTACAATTCATTTACTTATCTGGGTAAAATTTCCCATGCTACCAGATCCAACTTCTGAAATTGGTGATATATCAATTGAAACCAAAGCCATCATCCAAAAATACATTAACTTGACTTTCCATGATCATTTGAAAATTTCAAAAAACAATTTGGTATGGTGGAAAAACTATACACTTATTCAAAGTATTAAAACAATACCACATGTTCATGTTTTGATTAATTTAGATAGTGATCAAAGTGGTGAAGTAGAAACAAGGGTTAGAAGTTTGATTGGTAAGTCGGGGGTTATGCTTTGTTATACAGGTTTGAATAAATGTAATTTATAATAAGTAGACTTTTTAGAGTTTTTAGAGTTAGAGTTTTATATATTTCAATAGATTAATTTTTTATACATTTTTTTATAAAATAAACACATTTTTTTTCTTTAACACAATATTTTTTTTCCATTTATTAATAAATAAAATCACTTTCTTTAATATCAGCAAATTGCTTTTCAGAAAGACCAGTATGTTCCTTCTTATAATGGCGATATGAACAATGCTTAAAATATTCCATAATTGATTCCATTTTCACGCTAATAGCACCATTTTCAATTGGAATAACATGCTTACATTCTGCACAAACATAGTAATGTTTACTATAATGATAATCTTCATCCTTTGTAAAATATGGAGGTCTCATTTCATTACCTGAACCATAAACACCGTGATGTCTAGAAAGATGACTTTCATAGGATTTATCATCGATTTTATAAAAGTTAAATTTATAACCAGTATTTTTATCTTCTTCAAACACTGGACAATAAGGACATAAACCTTGTTTTGAAACATGTCTACCACTATCACATAATTGATATCTGATAACTAATGGTTGAAAAAAATTGGCGTTTTGTTTACACCACCTTAATGGAAGCCTTGATAATACTTGTTTTGGATTGGTTTTGTAATGCCAATTATCAAACTTGTTTTGCATATTTTCAAAGTCTTTGATATTAAGTCCGTTTGGTATTATCATACATGAATATCTTGCCATAGTACCTTCAAATCTACCAATTGTAAAATCTCCATTTTTTGCAATATCTTGGCTTTCCATTTTCAAAATTTGAAAGTTTAAAGTTCTTTTGATTTTGCACCAATATTTTGCATAGAAGCCAAAATACTCAAAGTTTGATGGATAATCAACAACTCTACCAAAAAGGACATTATTTTTTTCTGCAACTTTATGAAGTTTTTTTTTGTATGATAATGATTTGTTTAATTTATTTGTTGAGATTGCAACATGCATTAAAGCTAAATTGTTGTAACCTTTAGGTTTTACGTTTTTCTTTTTGGTTTTTTTAACAGTAGTTTCTTCATTAAAATATGAAGAAGCTGTTGCTAATTCTAATAATGATTCCATAGCATTTCTTTCTTCTTTATTTTTAAGAAGTAAGTTCATTTTTGCATCTCTTGATGGTTTTTGCTTTAAATTTTCTTCATCAAAATGGACTTTAAGTTCGGATGTTATAAACTGAACAGAACCATGTTTACTTTCATTTGTATAATCTAATACATTAAATGGTCTGAAAAGTGGTTGAAATTTATCATCATTAACCGAACTTCGTTCTAACAAAATTGATGGTGGTAAGTTGGTAGAATAGGTAGGAACAGGCATTGTTTTAATTTGCAAAGATATTAAAATGCACAGAAGACTTGGTAAAACTATCTTGTTAAAATCATCAATGCTTAATTAAATTACATTTCGAATAGTGGGGATAAGACCTTATTTTATAGTGTTTGGAGTTGGCATGAACTAGTTTATTTGTTTTTTAAATCTACCTTAAAAAAGATTAAGGATGGTGGGTGTTCTGCAGAAAATACCTGAATTGATAGTTTTCTGGCATAGGAACATGGGGTGTGAAAATAAGTTCGGAGTTGAAAGCCTAAAACGGATGTCACCAACTCCGAGAACGTATTTTTTTTTTAACTTCATTTACTGCAAAAAAGTTTACAAAAAGATGCATATACAGAAAACACACACTAATTTTTATACCATTAATTAAACTTGCTCATATTGAAGTTGGTAAGGACTAAAATCTTCTGGGCGTGTTGGGATTATGGAGGAACCATATTCTTTAGTAAACAATTGATCTTCAAAACTTTCAGCAGCACCATTATCATTTTCAGTAGTTATTGCAAAGTTATGATGATTAGAAAAAATTGAAGAAGATTTGGAACGAACAGAGTCAAAAGATGTTTTTTTGGGAGGTTGCAAATCAAATCTCATATTTGGATAATTTGGAAATTTTTCTTCAAATGCTTTAGAAACACCACCAAAAATCTGCGAAAGCATTCTAGCTGGTTTACCATCATATGTCATATCATACAATGGATTACGATTTTTTGTAATAACGTATTGATTACCCATTTCTGTACCCATAATTAAAATATCACAAGTTTTGGCATAATTTAGCAAATTATCATCATTAAGGCAAATTCTTGATCTATATGCGATATCAATATCCCATAAAAAGTTTTCGGCTGGAACATATCTAATAATTGGTTTTCTCCAAACTGGATATTCACCATCAAGCATTAATTTATGTTTTATTATATAATCATCAACCATACCATTGACATAGCTTTCACCAAAAACCCATTCCCAGAATGGCAAATTCTTGTCAACACTAATTTCATTTTTAATTTTTTCCTTATATTTTTGACGATTATGCTCCTTTCTTGTATCAGAAAGATCACATTCATACAAAAATTTAGCTAATTCTTTGTTTGTTTGTGTACTATATAAACCATCTGAGAAGTTTTCACCGGGTGGTGCATTTTCATAAAGATAGCCATTAGTATTTCTTGAACAAGCAACAGTAATCCAAGCTCTGAACAAATAATAATTTTTTTGATAATGTAACATTTTTTAATAATTTACTTGTTGGTTTGAATAGTATTACAAAATAATCAGGAAGTAAAAACAGGAACTAGAGTTCCTTTAATAGTTGAAAGTTTCAAATCCAATTTTGTTTACATTTTTTACATTTTAATTTCTTCTGATTAAAAGCAGAAGTAAATTACCCTAAAAGAAATTGTAAGCTCAGCCACTCATTATAGTTGCATATTCATTTGCAGAATACCAATTGTTCTTATCCACAAACCTGCAGAAAACGGCAAAAACTTTCCAAAAAAAAGTAACTAATTGTCTCACCAGCAGAAAATATTTCATAGTTGTTCTGGACCGACTTGAGATTTTTGACAAAAACCAGACTTGAAAAAAAAAATAAGATTATTCAGATTGATCTACAAAATACTGTCAGATGGTTTTACCATTAAACTTTGTGTTGACAACATTACTGATTTAGGAATGGGGTTTATAATACCCGGGATAAAGTTTCAATATGATAAGAAAAGAATGGGGCGAAAAGGAAAACCATTCAATAATGTAATATATTCCAACGAAAATAAAAATTTCAATGAAAGATTCCCAAATAATTTATATTTATCATATTCTGGTCAAATTTCTAAATTATATCGACAAATTAATGTGGTAATTAAAGGCCTTAAAAAACATAATGTTGTGAATTTAAATGTGTTAAGACAAAAACTTGAAAAGTATATTGTTTTAATCAATGAGTTGGAAGTTTTAATCAATTTTAAATACACCTCAAGATTGAAAAAAGAAGATGCTGAAAGTTTATTAAGATTAATTATCTATATCCAAGGTAACGAATTATTCATTCAAATAAATGAATCTGTCTTGCTGTACGAAATGCCACCATTAGAGGCTATATTAAACAGAAAACTGGAATTGATGGAAGGTGGATGCGTCTTATTTAATAAATTCTTAAATAAACAGTTAACAATAGACTTAAAAGATAAAAATCATCACAACAAGAATAACACCAATGCTCATCAATATACTAAAAGAATTTTTTCAAAAGTTAAAATATTAAAGGTCAAATCAATTATCGATTTACCTGATGAAATTCTAGTTAAAATAGTTTCATACTCTAATAATATTAATAATCTCTTATTAACTGGTAAATATTTTTATAACTTCATATTATCACATCAGCAATTTATTTCTTATGAGGTTATAATTAACAAATATATTCATAAGTACAAGCTAGATTTTCAAAATGATAAACAATTACACAATCACGATGATGAAAAACATCATTTAAATTCACATAAATTAAAACTCCACGATGAATTCTTAAGTATTGACAACGGCAATATTCGAAAACTGATTAACTCTGATTTTAAAATGGATGTCAATAATAACTATGTTTTAACAAGGTATAAAGATCCTGATACTTTAGTGATTATATCATCTACTAGTTTTAGTACTCCGTTTATGACATATCAAAATTATATTTCATTAAATGTTGATCATGCTATACCAGTAACAGCTTGGAAAGACTTTGAAGAAGTTTACAGTAATATAATAAAGTCAAATTCTGAACTAGACCAATTCACACTTAATAAGAACGTGTTTTGTGATTTTTGGAACGAATTTCCAATTACGTTACCATATATGGATAGCTTGAATCCAGATAACTTAGCATTAATTAAAGACGGAACTTATGTGGATAAGTTACGTATAATTATCGATTTGCTAATTTCAAAAACCATGTTCAAAGAAAAATTAGAAGATATACTGTTTTTTATTGTTTCACTTATCACTAAAATTGAAGAAAATATTATTGATGAAGAGGAGGCGGAAGACGACGGCCTATTAAAATCTATTGTACCGATTCAAATAATTAAAAACTATGCAGTTTATTACATAAGACAAAAAATGTTTGAATCTAATGAGGAAAACAATGAAGAGCTGATAAATAATGAAGATAAATCAGATGAACAAATTTGGTTAAAAATTGAGTTAAAAAATCCCAGTTTTTACATTATGTTAAAACACAGTGCAAATGAAGAACTTGAAGAATTGATTGGTTCACTTTTCTATTATGATAAATTATCAGAAGATGTCAATTTTTGGCTGGGGTTGAAAAGGATGAATGCTACTGATTTAATTCACGAATTGATTAATGATTATGATATATCTCCTGTTCCTCATATTTTGAACTTATTAGCATTTCAAAATTAATAAAAAATCGTGTAGTTGTTTACTTTACTAAAATGTACAATTAAGTGTATACATATTATAAAAGAATGAAAATAAAACCTAGCCTATAAAGAGTTGATAAATGTAGATAAAAGAATCATTGATAATTCGTATAACTTTGTTGTTGTTGTTGTTGCTGGAGCATATTATTTTGTGGAATATGATTTTGCTGAACGAATAATTGAGGATTGTTATACTCATCAAACCAAGAATGATTCAAGGCTTGTCTTGCACTTAGTCGTGTATCAGGGCGCATTTGCAATAAGCCTTGGAGTAAATCTAAAGCCAGATTATCGATATTTGGAATCAAAATACGGAAATCTTGTGGTATAAATAGGGTAAAATTTGATTTGTAATTTGGATAGTTCGAAACACCTGGCCACGTACGTTCATTTGGTGTACCCATAATTCTAAAAATTTTAAGAAGTTGATCATCATTTGAAGAACCTGAAAATAATGGCTTACCTGTAAACATTTCAGCTAATATACAACCTGTTGACCACATATCAATTGAAGTCGAATAATTTCGTGAGCCTAATAAAACATCCGGAGCTCTATACCATAAAGTAACAACTTCATTTGAAAATGTATTAACAGGTATACCAAAAGCTCTTGCTAAACCAAAGTCACCTAATTTTAACACACCTTTACCACTAATTAATAAATTTTGAGGCTTTAAATCCCTATGTAAAACACGATTATCATGACAAAATAATATACCTCTCAAAAGTTGAAACATAAAAGATTTAACAGTACGTGGATCTAATGCACCAGTTTGGTTGTAGCTATGAAGTTCCATATATCTTTTCAAATCGTTATCCATAAATTCAAAAACCAAAGTCAATTTATTTTCTGTATGAATAACATCGTAAAGTGTCACTATATTTTCATGTTTCAATTCTTTCATAAGTGATATTTCTCTAATTGCAGTTGATGGTGTACCTTCTTCACTGTCAAGGTTAATTTCTTTCAGAGCAACGTACGTGCCCAAAGCTCTGTTCTTCCCCTTATAAACGGTCGCATATGTACCTTCTCCTAGCTTTTCAAGCTGTTGAAATTGTGATGACGTTCCAGACATTAGCAAGTATTAAGTGGTCTTCTTCTGACAATTATACAACAAAAGACACTGTTTTCATCAAATTGATGAAGAAAATTAACAATTCCACTTCATCTTTACAACACTCCTTACTATTATTTATTATTCGATTCGAGATTGCGTGTTCCACGTCGGTCGACGTTTGCGAAGGCTCAGCCAAGTATTTTTTTGGATGGCGAACATACACAAAACACGTCTTTGACGATTGTGACTTGTCACACGGGAGTTATTTCTTGTGGTTTGTATGCAGATAAAGGAGTGTAATGCGATGTCGGATAATAAAGATCTTGCAGATAGTTTAGCATATGAGCAAGACATGGCAAAGGTATTTAAAGACGTGGAAATTACCTGTACAAATGCCCAAAAACGGGTGATCACCGCCGAAATACAACAAAACTCTTTGATTAATATTGTTTCTGGTCCTGGAACGGGGAAAACCAAAACTTTATGTGATAGAATTGCGTATTTATTATCTACTGGTATTAAACCAAGTGAAATACTGGTATTTAGTCTTGCAAATCAACCTGTAAATGAATTTAAAGCTAAATTAGGTACTATTCTTGGCGAAGAATTGGCTTCGAATGTTCAAATTTCAACCATTCATTCATTTGCAAACAGTGTTCTAATGTCAAGTTCCCCATATTGGCAAATTATCAGGGATAAAAAAACAATGGATCCTGTCATTTTGAATGATATATTATTATCTTTATCATCCAGATCTGTATCGAAAGAATCTTTACCACCGTTGAAATCTTACGAATTATTATCATTGCGTAAATTTGATCCCGAATTATATAAAAAATATTTGAGTTTAAATTATTCAGGTAAAAAATCACTTTTGAAGAATGAAAGTATTCTTTATGATAAAATTATTTATGAAGCAACACAAATTCTAGACGCTTTTAATAACCAACGTGATTCAACCAATGGCTATAATGTTCCATTCGCTGTTTTAGAAGCTAAAGAAATAATTATTGATGAATTTCAAGATATTTCTTTTCTTTTACTTGAATTTATTTTAGCATTGTCCAAAAATAAACAGTTGACAATATCTGGTGATATTGATCAATCAGTTTATGGATTTAGTGGTGCTACACCTGATTACAATATTAAAGAAATTATTTCACATTATAAAATTAATGGTTATGATTTAAGAGAATTTATCTTAGACGAAACTTTCAGATATTCTGAAAACATTCATAAACTATCATTAAATGTTTTAGAAAAATCACATTCTTTAATTACCAAATGTGTTGATGAAAATCCAATACCTGTGGTACGAAAAGAGTTTCGAAATATTGTAAACGAATATGAGTTTATATTTGATGAAATCCACTCCTTAATTAAAAATTCAAATGGTTATTTAACTCCAAAAAATTTTGCAATTTTGTCATTAACAAATCGTTCACTAAATGATTTTCAAACTTATTTTGATAATAAAAAAAGTCCGTATTATTCAAAAAGATTAGTACCGAATCAGCCATGGCTTGAAACTAAGATGTCAACAATGGTTTCATTTTTGAAAATTTTGGATGATCCTAATAATGACCCATGTTTATTGGTGGCGATTAGTTTTATAAACTTGATTGGCCCTTCAAGTATACTGAAAATTAAAGGATGTGCAGAAGCAGATAATATTTCAATATATGAATACTTGAAATTGTCATCAAAGTTTCAAAAAAAAATTGGTATAAACTTAATTAAAAATATGGATACGATTGTTTCAAATTTAGAGAGAAATGATCCTAGTTCGATAATTATAAGTTTGGCCAATCTTTGTGGGTTGTTTAATTATTCAAAACAATTATCAACCGATTCATTAATGGAAAGTTATAATAAGTTTTTGCAAGACTTATATGATAACTTGAAAGTTGTATCAATTATTCAAGGTCCAGATACTGATTTATTGAAGTATTTTTTAAATAATTATCAATCTGAATTTCTTAAAGAATCACACTTACAAACAAAAGACATTGATTTTTCTGATGAGTTTGTGACTTTATCAACTATACATTCAGCAAAAGGCTTACAATGGGATATCGTTTTTATTATGTCAAATCTCAATCTAAGTGAAAATATACAGTCAATTAATTCAAGAACTAATTATGTTGCAGTTACCAGAGCACGACATTTACTTTATTTGAATAAATCTTTTTATGATAATGAACTATATATTGATACAATTGATAAACAATTAGCGGGAAAAAATATGTTTAAAACTATTAAATCCAAAACTATATCAGATTACGTTCCTGAATTAAACAAATATTCCAAGATTAATAATTTAAATGAATTACCAAAACTTGGTTATCCAATCGGTATTGAAAATAATGAAAGATTGCTTGCAAATCTGTTATCAAATATTCATAATCGTAAAATATCAAAATTACCTGTAAATTTATTGTCTCTGAATAAAAATATTACAAAATTAAGTAAACTTTTATAATAAACCTGATTATGTACATGAAAAATAAATTGCTAAAATGCATCATATTTTCCGAACATAATTTTATGATTAATCACAAATCGATGCACATGTAAAAATGCTCTTCTTTCACAGAGTGTAAAGTTAAGTATATAAAAGATCATGTTTGCTTTGTTTTCAATACATAGCATTGTAAAAATGTTCATAAAGTAGTTGTGACTATAGGGCAATGGATAAACATAGATATTTGTTTCATACATTCGAGCAATCTAATGCTATTAAATCGACTTTTTCTGAAGGTACAATACTTAAAGTTATTGGTGAAACCGGAAGTGGTAAGAAAGAAGTTTTAGTTGAAAGAATTATGAATGGATTAAATAAAAAAGAAATAAAAGTAGAGAATATATTATGTTTGACAACTTCAAAAGAATCGATTTCTGCAATTGAAAATAGACTTATTGAAAAGGGTGAAAATGGAGAATTTGATGGAATCAAAATAAATACGTTTCAAGCATTAATTGAAGAATTTTTATCAATTCATTATTCCAATTGGAAAATTTTAAAGGAGAATAAAATTAAGAAATTTCAAAAGGATTTATTGGAGGATAATGATGCTGAAATATCCTATGAAAAATTAAAAAATTCAATTCAACAAATTAGTGCAGTTTCAACAACAAGACTTAAATCAATGAATAATTCAGAAACATTAATTAGGTATGGATTGAATAAGGAAGGTTGTTTATCATTAAAAAAGTTGGTTGGAGATTTTTTTTTTATTTCATATTCACAAATTATTGAAGAATCATTTAAATTTCCTGAGTTAATTAATATGTTAAAAAGATATAAATTCATTAACATTTCAAATTTCCATAATTTAAGAGAAGATGAATGCAGATTGCTTATAAAGTTAAGTAAAAATAAACATATTACTATAATAAGTAACGAAAAATCAATTTCTAAAAGCAAACAATTCAAGAATAACTGGGAATTAATTTCAAAAAATTATAACAATAGCAAAATTACAGAAATAAAACTATCACAACTTGACAACAATGAAATAAAAATTGTCGATAGTAATTCTATTAATGACGAATTAAAAACTGTTTTAACGTACAATAAAATTGATATAAACAATGCGTATGATATTACAACCACAATTTTCAAAGTATTCAATAACCCAAATTTAAATCTACCATTACTGCAACTACTAACAGTTATTCCTGGAATTGATAAAAATTTCATAATTAAGTTTATTGACATTATATCCAAAGAAAGTTCAAGTTCAGTGTTTCAATTTGTAAACAAGTACCAAGATTCATTCACTGATAAAACCAAACTAAAATTATTACCTGTCTTCAAATATTTAAATTTTATTGACCAAAAATTAGATAAAACAAATGGTAATTCAATAATGATTCATCTAATGAATTTTGCTAAAGTTTTGGGTATTAAAATATATAGCAATGAAAAAATGAAAAAAGATTTCACTGATATTCATACGTGGTTCTATAAATTACCATCAAATATTAAAGGTATTGAAAATTTATTAGAGTATTTCATTAAAAAAGAATCATTAAAGTTACCAAATATTGAAAAACCCAAAGTTGCATCATATCCTAATACTGGCACAATTATGAAATCACCCACCAGCTCATCTCCAGCAATGTCAGGCAACTTTGGTAATCTAAATCTTGTGTTTAATATTAATTCAAGAACTGGAGAGATTAAAACAGCACAATCATCAGAAACACCAATTTTAAAAAGAACAGGTTTCATCAAATATAAGCCAAGACCGCGTAGTTGGCATGCTGGTAATATTCTCACTGCTGTTAGAAAATTGAGATGATATCAAATAAATGTATCAAAATAATTTCATGTAATTTTTATAGTTCATAGAATTTTTATCAAGTATTTATTTTTGTTAGACCTATTTTTTAATATTTTGCCTTTTAACAATTGGCATTTCAGTTTTAACAAACTTCACATGTAAGTCTAAATGTTTATTTTTTATGTTTTCCAAATATCCAACCTTAATATCTTCAATGGTTGAATTTATTGTTGTTAATATAAACTTGTCCTTCTTTAATAAATTCTCTCTTAAAGCTAAAAATTGTACATCTTTTGAAATACCCAATGCAAGTGATAATCTTTTAGATGATCCTTTTGGTAAAGTAATTAGTTTGACATTGGACAATGCACATAGAGTTGGTAAATGATTGTATAATAGTTTAGAAGAAATGTCATTTTTACAAACAAAAAGAACTTTGACGTTATTATCGACTTCTTTTCCTTCTAAATGTGATTGAATTTGATTTTCTAATGTTTCCATAATTGAATTAAATCCAGTTAAAACATTTAGATGGTCATCATTACCCGTTGCTGAAGCGTTTTGCTTTTTCTTTGGTAAATAATTCAATTGTTTAATTGGATATAATAGGTTAGTCTCTAGTGATTGTAATAAATCAGTTTGTAATTCAACGTCAATTTTTGGCCATACATTTTTCCTTGTGTAAGGATTTGCTAATAATGGTTTGAAAATTGTCTTTTTTTGAATTTCCTGACCTTTTAGTGATGTGTTAAGCTTTTCTTGTTTTGGCATGACCTTTGCAGAACTATTTAGTAAACTACTAACCAGTATTTTATGAATTCATATAAAAGCTGTTTGAAATATTTTCATCTTGGTCAACTTTGTTACGTAAGCGAAACCGGAATTTGTAATTGTTTTGTCGTCTAATGTTGAGGACCTGTACTTCTACAAGTATTGTTTCCTGGGATATATTGTAAGATGTTAAAAGGGATGTTTTGACATGTTTCAAGTTGAAGTTGGAGTTAAAACTTGTCAGTAGATTTTGTGTACAGACGAAGCTTTATATGTAAATGGGTACTTTTGTAGTCACTGACACCACAGTCAAATGGAGAGCATATTGATTAAAAAAAGTCATTATCTTGAACTGTACTTCGAAATCAAACCTTCTTTTAAAATGCACATCTCTATTACATCTTGTGCTCAATTCAACTAATTTTTTCAAAAAAACTAAAAAAAATGCATAGTTTACAATGTGTCAATGGTTTCGTTAAAATAAATCAATTTATTAACTAGAAAAAATTATCAAAACCTCTTTACCCAATAATTGATTTGGATATTACATATTAAGCTAATTTTGCTTTAATTCTATGTGGTACTTTCTTTCAAATTTTTTATTTAAAAAGGCTGCAAATAAGTTAACATTATCTGATGCTACCAATTTTAAAACAAAAACTTGGATGACAAAGAAAAAATACTTGGGGTATTATGCAAATTAACGGTCAATAACCTAAATATTATCTAACTTCAGCCTTTTTTTTTATTTATTTTTATACATCATAGTCTACTTTTCTAGAATTGAGTGCTATTTAGGAATTTAAGTTAGCATCAAAATTTGTCAGTGTTAGAGTTCTGCAAAAGCTGTTATTTTTGTATTTCCAGTTTTTAGGTTTTAAAACATGGTTACAAACTACCCAACATGTTTTTTTGATTTCTTGCTGATTCCGACAGAAAGTAGAAAAGTTGAGAACAAACAAAAAAGCATTCTCTATCATTTGTGAATAAAAAAATATTAGTTAAATTTATTTAATTAAGTACAATAAATAGCATTACATAAATTTACACAAAATTATTAGTTGAGCAAAATAACATGAGAATATAAATATGTTTTGGGTTTCTTTTCGTTTTTGTTTTTGGTGGCAATCAATTTGGATGATAAGAAGGTGGTAAGCTTAATTCAGTATCGGCAGAATTAATAGTCACAAAATCAATATTATCTGTAGCACTATTTATTTCAAACAAATAATCAATACTATTAATTGAAGATTCTGTTGTTGGATTTCTTGTATAACAAGGAGGTATCTCCGTACTTCTGGACATGGATAGTCTTGTATCACCCAAATTTTCAGGTGTGTCATGATTTACAGTATTGGGTTGATATGTTGGATCGGGTCTTGGAATCAATAACAATTTTCCGTTTGATGTATAAATACCTAAATCTACTTGAGGATTTGGATTTTCTGTATATGATGGTACAATTTCAAATTCATTTGCATTATCTAAAATTGCAGATTCTAATTCTCGTAGTTGATCACGACGATTTTCATGTTCTCTATGTGCAATTTTTTTACTGACATAAAACTTTAATCCAGCTCCAATACAAATAGAGAATGTGATGACTATAAGCATAATGAAAAGTAATGGAAATTTTCTCTTTTTTTCAACATATGTATCATCATAAGTAGTTCCACCAGGATATTCTGGTGGCATTATTTCATGTGCCGAATAATAAAACGGAGACATTGTCAGAGCCAAAAGTGTGTAAATAAGGAGTAAGGCATTAATATATTTTTTTGATTATGGTTGAGATTTATATAGGTTTGATGGTTTACAGTACAGAGTTTAGGATTTTGACAAAAGGTTCCATGAGAATTTCCTATTTCGGAACGCGGAGATGAAAATTGGTAAATTTTGGCAGAACAAGAAAATATTCTGTTTTCAGTTTTTAGTTTATTAAGAAGTGTAAAAGAAATATTAAAATTAAATAAAAATAATTAGAAAGATAACATGAGAAAAAACAGTAAAAATTGGTAATCATTAAATTCAGTAAAGATTTAGAAACAAACAAATAAATTAGAAAGGTAAATTTTAAGTGTAATAATATGTGACAATTAGTTTTTGTAACGACCCTTTTCAGGCAACGGAGGTGCTTCGTATGGAGGTAATGAATCATCTTCGGTATTAGTATTGGCATTGGTATCAGCATTTTCAACAATGTTCGAAGATCCAGTCATCATGTTATTTGAAGTATAAGTTTGAGTTGGTGGTGGGCCATCGGGTCTTCTATAAGTCATATCATTTACATTTTGTGCGCCATATATATCCGGTGATGCAGTGTATGCACTAGGAGCAGATTGAGTATATGACTGTTGTGGAACGTATACTTGTTGAAATCTATTATCTTGAGGAGGCGACTGGTCGGAGTTAGCGTTCGGACCTGTATTAGTATTATTATTATTATTCAGTTCAATATCAGTAGTGTTTGAATTTAATGGTGCAGTACTGGTAACTATAAAATTACCATTTTTATCGTAATAACCAGCATCTTGATTTGCATTTGCATTTTGCGTATAAGTTGGCAAATTTGTTGCCTCCGCAGTATAATTATTCTGAGATTGATGATAAGAAGGAGGGGCTAAATAAGAAGAAATAACTGGGGTTCTTCCAGATCTCATTCTTCTTTTATTAACCAAACATGTCATTACAATGAAGACAATGATTGCGGCAGCAAAGAAGGCAAAAAATGCATATCTCCCAGGGTCTGAAATGTCGTAATAGGAATCTCTTTTCTGAAGTTCAGAGTTGATCCCAAAGGTAATTTTTCGAAACGGCAACAATAGAGAAGGGTTATCATAAGGAATGGTGGGCATTGTTGTGCAGAATTGATGTGATGTCGGAATAACAAAAAGCTTGCAAAGAAAGATATGAGTACAGGTTTCACTATTTCCTCCTCTTTGTCCTTGCCCGTTTCTTGGTCTGTTATTCGTTACCAGTTTTAAATTTTAGGTGGGAAGTTTTAAGCCTTCAATTGCAAATAATAGAAAAAATGCAAAAATAAAAACCCGCGTCGACCGACGCCGCTTACGTCAGCACGAGGAGCCCATCTTGTTCGGAACAACATCTGCAGCCCGGAAAAACGGAACATTTTCTCGGGTTCGCATGGCACGCGGCCGCCGATGTGACACAAAAAGAAAAGTTTTAGAATTTTTCACTTCAGGATACTTAAGGTGATTTTCTGCCTAAAACATGTGTTCTGCTTATTACTAGTTCTGTTGATTGGAATGCTCTTGGTAGATTTAAACGTGTTCTGCCATCTTCATTTCCTTTTTTACTTTGTTACTTTCCCCCTGTACCAACTTTTTCTTCTTTCTTTGCTTTATACGTTCTTTCTTTTTTTCTCCCCGTTTTATCTGATTCTTATCGATACCCATATTGTGGTGTATTAACAATGCCAATACACAAAATAAATTTACCTCATACGTCCAAATCAACTGCTTCATTAAATGAATATTCATCTTTAGCTTTACCACCACCTTCATTCTCATCTCCAAATTTAGTGTATAAATTGAAAAGGACAAATACAACAGCAAGCTCACTCAATTTATTTAAAAATTCTTCTAAAGATTTAAGTAATCTGAACACTGCTTCAACTTCCTCTCTTAATTCAATGTTAACAAATCAATCTGCAACGACGGAATATTCTCCTAACTTGATTGACAGTGAGTGTGGTGATTTACTCAAAATAGTGGATTTAGATATTGATAGTAGTAATTCGCATGATAAAAAAATTCATAAAAAAAAACCTTCCTTTCATTTGTCTAACAATGATTCAGAAACAGAAAATGACGAAGAAATTTGTGATGATGTTATTAATGATGAAAACGATACAAATTCATACTTCCAACCCACTGAACTGAAAAAAATGACATCCAATGATTTATGTGGTTGTTCGCTTCCTCCTCAATCGGGTGAAACCTCCACATCTACTCTTACTAATGAAAAATGGGCTTTCATATTAATCGGTTTACCAGCATGTGGTAAATCAACAATGGTCAAGGATTTCCAAAATTATGTTTCTATTCAAACTTCAAATAAAATCAAAGTTAAATGTTACAATGCAGGAGAAATAAGAAGAAACTATGAGTTAAATAGTCATAATCGATTCAACTTTAATGATTTACAGTCCTCACAAAAATTAAGGGATTTTTATGCTTTTGAAGCTTTGAAAAATTTAACTGATGATTTAGTTAATGACGTTACTAATATAGGTATTTTGGATGCAACTAATACAACTCAAAAGAGAAGAAAATCAATTTTAAATTATATTAAAAGTTTGAAAATTAATGTTATACCCCTATTTTTTGAAGTTAAATGTTCAAATAGAGCTTTAAGAAGGTTCAACATTGAAAAAAAATCAAAAAATAAAGATTATATACTGATGGATCATGATACTGCAATTAATGATTTTCTCGAAAGAATTCAAAAATATGAAAATTCTTATGAGAAGGTTACAATAAACGAAATTAAAGATTTAAATGTAAAATATTTTGGAATCGATAATGTTGGTGATACAATTTACTATGATTGTGGTTTAAATCATCATAATAATTATAGACATCAAAATTTATCATTTAAGAGTTTGACCTTGAATTTATTGTATCAATTTTTGATTACGTACAGAACAAACTATGCCTCAGACTATTTAACTGCTGTCGACTCATTTTATACTGAAGGTCATTATCATCCTGTGAAAACAAGTTTTTCAAAACCAGTTTCTGACCAGGAAGTTAAAGATGTTCAAAAAATCCCTTCAAAGCAAATTAATTCGGTTTTAGAAAACTCAATTCCAAA
Source organism: Pichia sp. NRRL Y-12830 (assembly GCA_030564565.1). Classification (NCBI taxonomy): domain Eukaryota; kingdom Fungi; phylum Ascomycota; class Pichiomycetes; order Pichiales; family Pichiaceae; genus Pichia; species Pichia sp. NRRL Y-12830. The sequence continues at coordinate 141,852 of JAJLVO010000014.1, forward strand.
AGTTTTATCATCTTCAAGAATTCAAATTAGTCAGTGATTTGAAAAAAAAAATAATTACATTACACACTTTCCACCCCTTTTTACGCTCTTTCAGGTTTCATATTTTTATAAAATTTTGGTTTTTACGATGGTTTCTTATGTTCATGTTTATACTTATGTTTTTGTTTATGTTCTTTTTTATTTTTTATATATTTTTTATTTTTTATATATTTTTTATGTACCAATAATCTCTGCTTTATACAGCTAACTAAATCCGGGTATACTAAACCCAGGTAATGATTCAGTATTATTCACTTCAACCGTCATCTCTTCATCTTCTTTCACTGTAGGTTTTTCAATCACTGTATCTTCACCAGTATGTGCATGATCTTTGAACGAAATTTCATCACCGGGTCTAGCACGACTCCAGATTCTCATTGATTTATCGGATCCTGCAGTACATAACATATGACCTAATGGGTGATATTCAATTGAGTGTATGGCTTTGTCATGAGCAAATGGAATTGCATGATATGCCTTATCTATAATAGGTGCACCTCTATTAGCAAAATTTTTAAAAATATACTGAGATATTTCATCCTTTAAATTATCGTCATTTGAACTTTCTTTTAACTTGTTAATTTGTTTAATCATCTCCAACTCTTCATTTTTTGATTCCTGTGATTTTTCACTAAAAGCTTCAATATCAACATTTTTGTTCAAATTATAATGTAATAATGAACCATCATATCCACCAACTGTTAAAATTGTGGAGTGAACAGGATGCCATGATAATGATGTTAAATCTGATTCTTTTTCACTTTTTAAAATATTAATAGATCTTAACATACGCAAATCAAATATTCTAGTTGAATGATCTCTTGAGCAGGCTGCTAACAATCTTTCATTACCAATTTTTTGAAATGATGTTTTACTAACTGTATGTTTAAAATCATTAATTGTAGTAATACATTTGTCATCTCTTGGATCCCATAATTTAACTAAATTATCTTTTGATCCGGAAACAATCAAACCTAGAGATGAATGCCAATCACAACTTTTAACATCCCAATGATGACCTTTTAAAGTCCTTTCTTCTTTAGATGTTGAAAAATCCCAAATTTTCAAATTTTGATCATCGGAACAACTCACAAACTTTGAATCGTTAGGTGAAAATTTGATTTCATTAATTGTATTTTCATGTGCTTTGTTTAATATATTAACATTATTAAAATTTGGTTGCCAAAATTTGATACAACCTGATTGATCACCACTTAACAGCCATTTACCATTATGTGAATATTCTAAGGAAAAAATTGGCAAATCGTGAGCCTGCATAATAGATTCAAAACTAAAGGTTAAACCATTCCATAATGTGAATTCCCCACTATATGATGAAACTAAAATTCTTCTTGCATCTGGTGTCCATTTAATAGCTTGAATTGCATGTTTCGATTTATTAGTTGAATTGTGAACAAATTTATTACATATATCAATTACCGATTCATTCGATATTACACTTGGTGGCATGTTGGTAATATACGATTTATCTGGTCTTAAAAGTCCTGATTGATATAAACGTCGACGCTTTCTACCACTATGTGTATTCTTATTAATCAAATGCTTTCCAAGTGGAGTAAAATAATCAATTGTTGTTCGGTGAGTTTGTTGTTGTAATCGCTGATCAAACGGAATGTCCAGCTCAGGATTTCGTCTCTGTATTCCACTCATGCTAAAAAAAATGTAATATTATGATATTTTTTGCTTTTGTTATAGGAACACAAAATGATAAGATACTGTACTAATAAAATTGAACGAGTTCAAAATTAAAAATTCATGCATCAAAATCGGTTTGAAGATTCTTGTGTATTTTTGATTTTTTTGATTTTTCAACTTTTACTTTTTTTCAGTATCTTGAATCACTTCAAATTCTTTTTTAATATACTTTTTCATATCCATACTTCCTATAATTCCACATATTAACATTTGTCTAAAATTATGAAGCCAGTTCAACATTTGGGTCCTATTTGTTCGTTGAAAATTCTGTCAAACAATTTGATTTTAAGTGGTAATGGACCAACACTAGCAATTCATGATTATACCACAGGTGAAAAATTATTTGAAAGATTAATCTTCAAAAGAAACAAAATTCATGGTATTGAACTTTTCAACCCTACTTCCGACAATGAATCAAAAATTCAACTTGCTATTTGGGGTGGTAGATCACTAAGTATTTTCACTTTAAAAGATTTAAAAAATTTGAAAGTTGAATTACCACATTTTGGAGTTGGAGATTGGATTTTCCATTGTTTATTTGAGAATGATCGAACTTTGCATGTTTTGAACTCTCATAATGTTGTTCATACAATAAGTATCAATAATGAAACTAAACTGATCAAATCAAGAAATTGTAGCTGGAAATCCATTTTATACTCGGGTAGTTTACATTTAAACAAAGAAAATGGTAAAATTACAGTTTTAGCAGGTACAGTTATGAATGGTATTGTTATTTGGGATTTAGAATCTCAAATTGCCAAACATAATTTAACATTACATGAAGGTGCAATTTTTAATGTTATTTCATCGCCAAATGGTAAATTTGTTATTAGTTGCTCAGATGATAGATCAATAAAAGTTTGGGATATGGAAACTGGTAACCTATTATCAAATGGTTGGGGTCATGGATCTCGTATATGGGGATTGAACGTTTTTAACAACGATGATATTAATGGGGGATTTAACATTTTTAGTTGTAGTGAAGATTGTACTGCACGTATTTGGAAATTTTCTACCAATAACAACGAATTAAAACAAGAGAGAATAATTTTAAATCATACTGGTAGACATGTTTGGAGTTGTACAGTTAATGATAATTTAAAGCTTGGTTTTACTTCTGGTGCTGATGGTAAAATTGTTGTTAATGATTTAAATGAAACTGAAAGAGTTGGATATTATGGTAATAAATGGGAACTCAAAGAAATTGCCGATGAATGCAATTTTAACTTCAAAAAGAACGAGTTAATAAAAGAATATGTTGATTTCGGATATGGCTTATTATCTGTCACATCTGAAGGTAAAGTCATGATTTTGAAAGATTATAAAAATTGGATTCCGCTATTTACTGATTCAAGATTTGAAAGATTCTGTATTTTGAAAATCTTTGAAAATAAATCAATTTGTGCCTTGGGAAATAAATTGGGTGACATTATTTTTTTGAAATTTGATGACAACTGTAAAGTTACAATTCAAAATGAAATTACATTATCTGATTTATTTGATAGATTAGGTAATATTTTAGTTCATCAAGTTGATGGTAAATTGTTTGCATTATTTGAGTCACCAAATCCAAAAGATCCATTAATTTATAAAGAAATTGATTCAAATACATTGGAAGTTAAATCCAGTGTTAAATTGAGTAAACCAAATGATAAAATAAGTGTTAGTTCTATTGAATACAATATATCAAAAGACTACTTACTTATTGGATGTAGATTTGCAACGTTGTTAGTTTATAAAATTGATAATGGCTTAGATGAATTCAAACCATTAAATGTTTACAAAAATTTGTTCAAAGGTGATACAGTTTCATCGTTAAAATCATTAGAAAAATCAGAAGACTGTATCTTCTACTTAACCAATAAAGATGGTAGCTATCATTTAATGAAAATTGATGATGATTTATCATACAGATTTTTACACAGCAGTAAAATTCAAAAAGGATTTCTTGAAGGCATTTTAAAATTACCAAACAATGATATTGTACTTTATGGTTTTAAATCAGATAGTTTCTTTATCTGGAATGAAACAAAACAGTATGAAATTATGCGTGAAATTTGTGGCGGCCCACACAGACGTTGGTTTTTCAAATATTGGATGAATACAAAAGATAATTCACTAAAATATAGATTTATTTATACAAGGGCAAGTGAGGTCCAAATCGTTCAAAACGGTGAATCTGGTGCTGTTGAAGTTTTATCAACTGGTTTACATGGTAGAGAGATTAGAAATATTTGTGCTGTTGATTCTAAAACTTCAAATGATGAGAAGATTATAATTACAGGGTCAGAGGACACAACGCTAAAGATTGGTACACTCAAATCAAATGGTCAATATAAGTTACACTGGACCTATAGGGAACATATTTCTGGATTGCAATCAATTCATAAAATTAATGATGAATATATTATGTCATCATCTGCAAGAGAAGAACTATTTATTTGGAAAATCAGTGAATGTGACAATAAAAAATGTTTGAATCTTGAATGCTCGTTACCACCAAGTGATGAAAATCCTGACTTAAGAATTATGGATTTTGATACAATTGAAGTATATGATAATGATGGTAAAGTAGTTGGAGTATTGTTGGTTTCAGTTTATTCAAATTCTGTTATCAAGATTGTTTTTTATGGATATTCGACCAAAACATTTAAAATTTTAGTTGATGATTCATATTTACAATGTTGTATTTTCCATGTTAAATTTATTTGTTTAAATAATAGATTATATATTTTGATTGGATCAACTAACGGACATATTACAATTTATGACATCAATGATACAATCAAGAAATCGTTTATTATTCAAACGATTAATTCAAGAACTAGGTTAGTCAAAAATGTCGAAAAAATCAAAACAGAAGGTGAAAAACTAAATAAATTAATTGTTAATCAACAACTACATCAATCATCATTTAAAGGATTAGATATTATTCAACTATCGTCTTCATCAATTAAGCTAGTTACAGGCGGTGATGATAATGCACTAATTGTTAGTAAAATTGATAAAAATTTAGAGGATGAAATCAATGTTGAAATTGAATTTTTTGATCCGATAGCTGCATCATCAACAATCACAACTGTTAAACTGATTAATGAAAATAGTGTTTTGGTCGGAGCTGTTGATCAAAGTATTAAATTATGGAATGTTGATGGTGAATTAAAAGTTGTTGACGATAAGTATACTACAGTTGCAGATGTTGGATGTTTGGATATATCAACATTTGAAACTGGCGAAAAGTTTTTATTAATTGGAGGTGCTGGATTTTCAATTTGGGAAATTTAGTATACAGCTAAATTTTGTAGCAATTTACCTATAAAACGAGTAAAAAAAAATTTTGTTAATCATTAATATACATGTAAATATATAATTTAGATAAAGCATTAGAAAAGCATAATGGCCTTTGCTTTAAGAATCTATAAACAGGGTGAATAGTTTTTATTGTAGCTTGAAAGAATTTTTTTAATTCACGGATATGTAAAATTGTTTTATTTTTGTGTTCTAGTAGTGAATACTCATTTTCATATAATTTAAGCTTGCTTTTGCTTATGTTTAGCATTGGATTTACAAAGAACATAAACTCTTCCCTTTCTTCTTGCAATATAACAGTCAGCACAGAATTTTTTGACAGCAGTTCTGATTTTGTAAGTTCTTGCCATTGTGGTTAAAAATGAAGGTTGTATATGCATGTTAGCATGTTCATGGACACAAGCTTGTTTAGCAACATGTGCTGCTTGACCCATTTTTTGGAGACCCAATCTGAAGTTGTTGAAAAGCATTTTTGACGTCCAAACCACTTTTCTACGGACAACCCTTCAATGGGTTGGGTTTGATCAGGAACTGTGAATTATGAATTATCATGTTGAAAATCTTACTGTGAGGGCTTAATGGCCCGCATCTGGATTTGACAGAGTTTTTGTTTGCGACGGCCGACGCGAAAAATCATTTGCCTTCTTTGACTTGGTGTTTGCCGTTGTAAAAGTGTGTACACAACAAGAAACACCCACAAACAGCTAATCACTCAGCATAATTGCACCTGCAGGGTATTCTCAAACATCAAATGGACCATTGGAATCTGGTATGTTGTTTATTTTACTTTGAATGAGAGAAAACACGTTATTTTACTTTTTATTTTTTATTTAACGTTAAAATACTAACATTATTATCTTTGATTGCTTTATTTCTTCATATCTTTTAGTTAAACACGTCTTCTGTCGTTCGATATCCAAAAAATCATATAGTATCTGCCAATGATCCACAAACAATAGTATCTTGCATCAAATTTGATGATTCCCATTCTTTATTATGGGTTGGTGCATCAAATGGTTTCTTATCTTCGTATAATGGGCCGAAATTGCAACTATATACATCTGTTAGAGCTCATAATACACCTATTTTGAAAATTCTCAACCATAAAAGAGGTGTATTATCTTTATCCTATGATACCGTTAGATTGGGTACAATTGAAGGTGTTACATTATTTAGTATTAAATCTGATTTGTTTAAAGGTCTGAATTCAATGTCTTATACATCAAATACTCAAACTGAATTATTAATTGCTGGTGATAAAGATGCAACTCAATCAAGAATTTATAAAATTGATACCATTAATCATCGTATATCGGGCTCTTTTCACTATCCACATACTGTTGTTATGATGGAAACAAACCTAAAGTATGTTGTACTGGGTAGATCTGATGGTTATGTTGATATATTGGATCCTAGAACAAATAAAATTCTAAATACATTTAAAGCTCATGCATCTGGTCTATCTCATATATGTGTTAAAGAAAATCTTTTACTTACTACTGGCTATTCACTAAAAAAAGGACAGTATATGCCTGATCCGTTTGTTAACTCATTTGATTTAAAACTTTTATCTATTCAATCTCCAATTTCATTTCCTGCTGGTGCTTCAAAAGTTTTTTATCATCCAATAATACCAAATGTTATTTTAATATCTTCCAGTATGGGGCATATGAATTTCTTAGATATAAAAAATCCCTCAAAACTAAGTATCTATCAAGCAGACATTACAGCTTATATTACAGCTTTTGATGTTGCAAGCTCTGGCTCGTTTTTAGCATTTGTTGATGCGTTAAATAATTTGAGTCTTTGGACAAGGGGGACGCCGGATGGAAGTCCGGATTTCGCATTATATAATGCTCCCTTGACTTATCCAACGCCAATTGATAAAATAATACCTGCAAGAAACCATTTAACAAGTCAGACATCGCCCTTTAGTTTAATTAAATTACCACATTTCAATACACCATTATTATCTGCCTGGAATAACAATTTAATTTTTAAAGTTGGTACACTATCAAATCCAATTGACCCCGAAATTTTACGTAGTTCTGAATTAATTAATGGAATATTAATTGCTCGATATAATAAAGATAAATTTGGTCCAAGGAACGTTGCCAAAAAATATTATAACATCTCCTCGATTTCAAGTTCTGGTGTTGCAGTACCAAAGTTTATTAGTGAAAGAGCTGATGAAGATGAACTTGATGATGATATTGATGATGGTACTACGGATAAAACTTATTCAACCAAATCAAGAGATTCAAGTTTTCAGCCTATACATAATAATGAAAGTTTCCAGTTGACATCAAATAATGGTGATGTCCCAAATGCTTATAAACAATTGTCAATTCTATATAGTAAATTTGGTGTCGATGATTTTGATTTTGATTATTATAATAGAACAAAATATTCAGGTTTAGAGATCAATTCTGGAAATTCTTTTCTTAATCCAATTTTACAATTATATAGATATATTGCACCAATCTTTAATTACACATTATTGTCATTAGCTCAAGATTCAACAAAGGAAACTAATTTGTTAGTTGAACTAGGTTATTTATACGATATGATGCATAAATCCGAAGGGAAACATTGTGCAGCCTCGAATTTTCAAATTGCTTTTTCACAGCTTAAAGAAGCACAAAATTTAGGATTGACAAAGGAAAATAATATTTCAAGGGATGATTATAAACAGAGAAGATTAATTCAAACTTTTAATAGATTTTTATTGGAAATGCTGTCAAAGGACGAATCTGATTTGTATAATACTGATGAGCCAAAAAGCTTAAACGGAATTTGTGGAATTTTTACCGAGACAACAATCTATTCAAATTTTTGTTCTTTGACTCATAAAATGGTTGCCATGTATCATTCTATTGACATTAATTGTTTACCTTCACCTCCATTGATACCAACTAATGTGACTATATTGAATTATATGGAAGCATCAATGAATAGGCATATTCAACAGCAAATTGTCTGTGAAAATTGTAGATATCAACATTCTGTTAATGCATCACTTGTTATTAATAACTTATCACATATTGTTGTATTGAATTTGGATTTAAATAATCAGCAGATGAATGAAATTAGATATTTGAATGGTTGGTTAGTTCCTGAATTCTATTTTGCTCAATCTCCTTTGGGTACCCCTGTTTTAAGAACAAATGTAATTGGTGGTGTTGCATCGAATTTAAGAAAATATGAAATGATTGGCTATACAGCACAGATTACAAATAGACAAAATGAAAGCCATTTAATTACTTACTCGAAAATTAAGAAAGATACTAATGATCCTGGTGAATGGTATCTTTTCAATGATTTCTTAGTTAGACAAGTTTCTGAAAGTGAAGTATTAGATGTTTCAGTTTGGTGGAAAAAACCTGTTGTTGTTATCTATAAAGAAGTTGGTATTGGTGATGAATTTAAACCTGATATTTATATGAATACTTTGAATACTTCAATTTTATATAGAGATCAATTTGTTGAAGGTACAAGAGAAAACAAAATTATTGATTATAAACTTTTACAACCTAGTGAGATTTTTAAACCCGGTACATTAATTGCATTAGATGCAGAGTTTATTGAATTATCTCCCGCAGAATATGAGTTTGGTGGTGATGGTTCAAAAACTTTGGTTAGGCCTCCAAAACTTTTACTTGCAAGAATTTCGGTCGTTAGAGGTGAGGGTGAAAATGAAGGTCAGTGTTTTATTGATGATTATATTGCAACTTATGAACCAATTCATGATTATAAGTCTGCATATTCGGGTATTGTCCATGGCGATTTAACACCTGGTGTTTCCGATAAAAGTTTAGTAACTTTACAAACTGCGTATAGAAAAATTTGGCTTCTGGCTAATTTGGGTTGTATTTTTGTTGGACATTGGTTATCAGGTGATTTTAGAATGATTAATATTCATATCCCAGCATTACAAGTTCGTGACACAGGCTTGTGTTTCTATTTAAAGAAAGAAAAACGTAAACTAGGCTTGAAGTTTTTAGCTCATTATATTTTAGATAAAGAGGTTCAAAACGGTAATCATGATTCAATTGAAGATGCATTCAATGCACTGTTATTATACAAAGAATATTTAAGTTTAAAACATTCTGGTAGATTAGAGACCGTTTTATACAAGCTTTATCTTGAAGGCCAAATCAATGGGTTCAAAGTTCCAACTGAAGTTGTTTTGAAAAAAATTAGTAACGAAGGAGTGGATAATTAATGACTAATGTTGTGTATGTATATTAAAAAATTAAACATTTTGTACATTGTAGAATAATATAAAAAACTTTTTATACACATTAAATAAACTGAATTAATCATGGCATATTTATAAATAAATAAAGCAGAAAGTGAGAAACTTATCCTATTAATGATTTTGTTGCTGTTGTTGCTGTTGTTGCTGTTGTTGCTGTTGCTGTTGATGAATTTTTTGCCTATGATGTTCTTGTTGTTGTTGCGCACGAGTTGTTGGTTGGTACCGTGATTGTAGTCCATTAAAATAATTTGAATTTCCAAAAGCATTATTGCTAAGATTCTGAGTTTGATTATGATTAGAAGTTGGCGATTGTCCAAACATAGTATAATTATTTCTATTGCCATGATTTGTCATATTATTTGATGGGCTTGGTTGATAACCATATCTCGAAGATAATGCAGGGTCTTTTACATTATTAAACGACAAAGAATTTGAACTTTGGGAGTTGTTGGTTGGTTTTTGCTGTTCTTTCAATTCAAAACAGTTTTTTTTCCACAATGTTATCAATAACTCATTATAATCAGTAATATCTGTATCAAATTGTTCAGTTGGAATCTTTGAATCTTTGAGTGACAATCCTAAACTTTTAGATATCGAAGTTGAAATCGGAACACTTTTTTTTAATGATTTTGTGGCTGAAGCTTTAACATCCGAAGTATTAAGTACTTCAATTGATTTTGCTTCAATACTTAATCTTTTATTTAAACCATTTACTCCTTGAAGTCTTTGAAGCGAGTCAAGTATTGGGTTCGTGTGACGTCTAATATGTAAAAACTCTCTGGATAACTGTTCATATTGAAAACGACTGGATTGGTTAATTATGTGGGATAATGATTGGCTTGCACCCTCTTCAAAAACATTCAAAGATGCAACGTTTTCTTTTTGAAGCCAAAGTTTTTGTTGAGTACGACTTTCAATTTCTGGCTCTTGTGTTGATAAATATGATGATAAATCTATATCTAATGAATCTGTCGGTTTATATTCTGATGTTGGAGTAGAAGTTGATGTACTCTTATCCCTTACTTTTGCTTGCTGTGAAAGTAAAGAAGTTTGTGTGTGTGGTACAGTTGGTTGAGTTGGCTTCTGTAAGTCTTCATTTTTATTATTCTGTTGATCAAACTTAATAGATTGATTGTTATTGTTACTATTGTTACTATTGTTACTATTGTTATTGTTATTACTGCTGCTATTGTTTTTGTTATTATTGCTAGTCAGTTTTAAATCAGGTAGTTTCATTTGATTTTTAGAATTATCAGGGACTCTAAATGATAAATAAGATTCTTGACGTTGCAATGACTGTTGTGAAACATTTCTATTCATTGATATTGGGTTGTTGTTGTTTTTATTGATGTTAGCATTATGCATTGCAATGAAATTTTTATTTGATGGTTGTGCATTCATATTATACAATGTGAGACCAGACTGTTGAAATATTAAAGAATCATGATTGATATTATTTGAAAGTTCTGATCTTGATGAAGTTGGTGTAATTTCTTTGTCATCGGTTTGGGGTTGTTTTTGTGATTCACTTGCTTCTGAGCGATCTGATGGTGATTTTTCAAGTTCTGGTGGTGGAATCTGTGTTAATGGTGGTTGATTTGATGATGTTATATCAGGAAGTTGGCGTTCTTGACCTGTTGATTGAGATAAAATGCTTTCTATTCTATACATATCAAGAGAGTTATCTGCTTTTTGGAATGTAACATTATTGGTTTCTTTTTTATTTGCAACAGATTGGTCGTTTGCTTCTTCAAGTTTACGATCAAGATTCAATTCACTTAAATTTTTTCGTATTTTATCAGCGGCTATATCATTATCATTACCTACAGTCATAATTTCATTCTTGCCATTTTCTTCTGAACTGACCTTATTTTCTATCGTAAGTGGCTCTTCTTCTGCTGATGATGATTCTACTCCGGATCCGATGTTCAATTTTGGAGCTGTCCCATTTGACATTCCATCAACTTTATCGGAAGTTGACTCCTCTGTATTTGTTCCTTGAGTTAATTCTTCGTTGGATTTTATGTTAGACATACTGCGAAATTTTGATGTTTGGGATTCAATGTTTGATCTTGTACGTAATACCTGAAAATTTTGTTCTGAATCACTATTTGCTGAAGTTCCTAATAAATCTACTGATCTAATTTTAGTTAACTTATTTGTATTTTTCAAATTGCTGTAAGATGAAATTCTAGATGTCTTTTTAGATGAATGCACAGTAAATTGTTTGACCTGCTTGCGTTTTGGTGTAAGATTGTTGGTGTTTAATACTAATGGACTTTCTATTCCTGACAAGGGCATCAGGGTGTAAAAAAAGTGTAACAAAAGCTTTGAAATAAAAGTAAATATTGAATTCAAAAATGTGGAATACTTCCAACTTCAAAGAATCACTAAAGCGGAGCGAGTTTGACTTGATTGGATGTTTTTGCATTTTGTGTGTTAGGTTTATTCTACTTGAGAGTTTCATTTGGTTTTAGACATTGGAATAAAGGTTGTATAGACACAACTGCAAGAACAAAGCACAATGGCGTCAACTTACGAAATGGATTTGTATAAAGTTGCACAGAACTATATTGAAAAGGTACTTTCTTCGAGTGATGAAGATAAAGACAACAAATCAATCAGAGTTTTGATTCTTGATAATAATACAGCACCAATAATTTCCCTAGTTTCTACACAAAGTGATCTTTTGAAAAAGGAAATATACTTGGTTGATAGATTGGAAAATGCAAATAGGGATAAACTTAGGAATTTAAAATGTGTTTGTTTCTTAAAACCAAATGACTCTACAGTTTCTAAACTATCACAGGAAATAGAAAGTCCAAAATACGCAAGTTATGAAATATACTTCAATAATATTATATCTAAATCCCGACTAGAGAGACTGGCCGAATCCGATGACATGGAAATCATAAATAAAGTAGTAGAAGTTTTTCAAGATTACTATGTTTTAAATAGATCATTATATACGGCAACTAATATCCTGAATCCGTTTTCCACTGAATTTCAATCATGGGATCAATTATCTTTGGAATCATCTTTAGAATGTTTGAAATCTTTAACATTATCTTTAAACATGATGCCAATAATAAAATATGAGACTAACTCCAAAATGGCTCATAAGCTTGCAAGTTCATTAAATTATGAAATAACATCAAATAATCAGCTATATGCTCAATTTTCAAATAAAAGAGATGTTTCACCTTTATTACTTATATTAGATAGAAAAAATGATCCAATTACGCCTTTGTTGTTTCCATGGACTTATCAATCAATGATTAACGAATTACTTAAGATTAATAACTCAAACAATACAGTTGATTTATCACATTTAAGTAATGTAGGTGAAGAATTAAAAACCGTCATAATGAATGAAAATCAAGATTCATTTTTTAGAAAATCAATGTTTATGAATTTTGGTGATTTATCAACACTGTTGAAAGAATATGTTGATGAATATAAGATTAAAACAAAGACAAATTCAAATATTTCTTCAATTAAAGATATGAAATTTTTCCTTGAAAATTATCCAGAATATAAAAAAATGTCATTAAATTTATCAAAGCACATGTTATTAACCTCTGAAATTGATAAACAAATTAATTTGAAAAGAATTTGGGAAACAAGTGAGTTTGAACAAAACATGTGCAGTAACTTCGAAACCTCCCATCATGATGAAGATTTTAATGAATTAGAAATATTTTTATTTGATAAATCAAAGCAGGATGGCACCCAAGTGGATTCACTTGATGATTCGATTAAGCTGAAGTTATTATCATTGTATGCATTAAAATATGAAACTTACCCAAACAATAAAATTAATTTACTATTAAAAAAAATAAATAGTTCAGCATTTAGTAGATTTATACCAATTTTGTTAAAATATTGTGGTGAAAAAAGTAGAATTGTTGGAGAAAGCGGTAATATTTTTAATAAGGTTGGGTCTATTTCTGGACCTGCAAGTCATGTTGCCGCATTGTTCAATAATATTTCAGGTAGTAACAATATTTCAGATAATGCATTTATGCAACATCAACCACGTTTAATCAATTTAATTGATAAAATAACTAAGAATAAAATTACAAATAATGGATTGTTTTCGACAATTGGTAAAGATGTAGTTGAAAGTAAGATACCCCCAAGAGATATTGTAATATTTGTTGTTGGTGGGGTGTGCTATGAAGAAGCGAGATTAATAAACGAATTAAATAAATCGAAGGAAGGCACTAAAATTGTATTTGGTGGTACACATACTTTGAATAGTAAAGAATTTATAAGTAACATTTTAGATGCCGGAAATTCTTGGTGATCTTATAAAATGTGTGTGCTCAAAACAAATTTTAAATAAAGTATCAAGCGGTCATATAGTATTAGAGTTTATATAAAATTAACAGGAAATGTATTAAGTAATTTACAATAAAAATAATTAAAAAGTTTGTAATAATGGCGGTAATAATAAGAATCAATAAATAATTTTTTATGCATAAGCTTCTTGCCAAACATTCAATAACGATGTTAGCTCATCTAAATATTGAACTGAGTCATTATAGCAATCAATAAGCGTATTCTTTAGTTGAACTATTTCAGGGGTTAGCTCGGAATCATTCATTTTAAACAAATTGTTCTTAAATTCTTCTTCATTTGCTAAATTAATTTGAATATTTGAAACAAAATCATTAATAGAGAATATTCTACGAATCATCTCATTCATATTTATCCTTGCACTTGGAATATTTGCCCTAAATGGTTTATCAACAGTTGGACCATTTGATTTTGTTTCTTTCTTCTCCCTTTTATTTGTTCGTTTACTTGCATCGGGTGAACTAAAAGTATTCAATACAGTTGAAGATTTTGTAATTCTTGATATGTCAAGATGTTTTTCGTCAACATCACCTTCATGTTCATCGTTTGAACCACTAGTTGCAGGAAAATTTCTTCGTGGTCTATTCCTTTTCATATCTCTAACTTTGCGTTTCTCGATTGGTTTCTCTGATTTAACCGATATTGAATTGAAAGCACTATCAGTATTGATGTTATTATCACCATTAATAGTAGTACTGACTAAACTGTCACTATTCTTTGCTTCAACATCTTGAGTGATTTCATCATGGTGATTAGTTGTATCATTCAATCTAGTTCTTGTCTTTCTACTTGGTTGATGGCGCAATTCTCGTCCTTCAATACTTTCAGTGGAACTTATATTAACTTCTTCGGGTACCACACCACTTTCTTTTGCACTTTCTTCTAACGCTTTTTTAAGCATTTCTTCATAATTATAAATTGAAGATCTCTGTCTGTGTTTTCTCTTATGATTATCATCATCTTCCTTATCTATATAATCAGAATGTTCATGATCTTTAATGTTATCCATTGAACTGGCGTTTTCATTAATGTCTACTTCATTGAATGTCTTAATATCACTTTCAGTTAAGTCATTTTCCTTGTTTATAAAACGACCGTTCTTTCTTTTTGTTCCTTTCTTTGAGTGATGATTATTAATGTGATTACTATGTGGATGTAATGGATCGTATTTACTCCTTCGAGTACCATATTTGTCGATAAATAAAGTATGATTTTGTGGTTTACATTTTTCACACCAATATTTCTCAGGAGCATCCTCTTCATCTTTGATGCCAACACAATAGCCATGTTGCCAGACAGAACAAGTTTCACATTGAATGAAAAAACCGGGATCAACGTTATCAAAATCTCCTTGATGATTTTTTGGTATCATTAGATCATCAACACCGCAAATACATCTTGTGATTTCCTCAACTTCATCAATTTCATCTTCTTCCTCCGCTAAACCATTTAAATCTGCAGTGGATGGATCGATGTTTGAAGTTTCAACGTCAGGTTTTGATCTTGTTGAACGTTTTGAGTTTGATGATGAATTATAAGAATCCAAATCGGTTTCTATATCAAAATCATCAGTTGCATATTTTGGTGTTCCTTGTAGCCGTCTTGATCTTCTTGAAGACATCTGGTTATCCAATTAAGTATGTTTAGGCAGCAACAAAAAGAAGAATAGCAAATAGATTACGGAAAGAAACAAAGACCACAGAAAAGTAAAAATCAAAAAATCAGAAAAACAAAAATTGCAAAAATTGAAAAATCAAAAATCAGTTTGGAAACTGATGAAATTTAAAATTCAAAGCTTATTATTTTGTATTTTTTATTTGAATTTGCCATTGGTGAAGAAACCTATTGGAAATAACAATCAATCAATTGTCTATGAGCTTTTATAACAACGGATCGCAATACAAAAAAAGAAGAGTGATTAACCACAAAGGTGGTGCTAGCAGAAGAAGCAGAGACAAGGATGTCGAAACCATTGATGTTGGACGTGTCGAAAAGCCGACCGTAACAGCAAACACTAAAGAACCTAGAAAGATAGAGAAACCTGTATGGATGAGTGATGCAGAGTTCAATAAACAACAGCAGTCAATTGCTGTGGCTGTTAACTCTAGTGTCAACCAGATTAAAAGTGAAGGCGATGAACAGGTTGAAAACGCTCCAATGGCAAGTGAAGATGTGAATGTCAAAGTCAAATATCTTAAAACATTACACGGTGAAGGTAAAGATGATATTGTTAGAGAATATTATAATACGCAGACGTACAATTCAAGACAAGTTAAACGTACAGATTCAGTTATTTATAGATTAAGATCATTTAATAATTGTATTAAATATATTTTAATTAATAAATACGGTAGACCAAATGGTTCAATTTTAGATTTAGGTTGTGGTAAAGGTGGAGATTTAGCAAAATGGGATATGATTAATACAAGACAATACGTTGGAATCGATTTAAGTGACGAAAGTATACGTGAAGCAATTAATAGATACCGTAATAGTAAATATCATTTTCAAGCAGTATTTGCAACTGGAGATGCATACAAAGTTGAAATTCCAACAATTTTACAAGATTTCAAATCTGAACAAGTATCTCATTTACAATTTGATAATATTAGCATGCAATTTTGTATGCATTATGCATTTAGTAGTGAAGAGAGCGTTGAAAAAATGTTAATAAATGTTAGTAAAAGTTTGAAAGTGGGAGGTATGTTTGTTGGTACAATTCCAAGTAGTGATTTTATCAAATGGAAGTTGAAGAAAATGAAAGAAGGTGAAACTAAATGGGGTAATTCATTATATTCCGTTACATTTCCTGATTTAACTTGTTACGATAAAGAAAATAATACATTTGTTAAACCTTTTGGAAATGTTTATAATTATTTTTTAAAGGATGCAGTTGAGGATGTTCCTGAATATGTTGTTCCATTTGAAATGTTTCGTGGAATGTGTGAAGAATACAATTTAGAACTTCGTTACAAGAAGAACTTTTTTGACATGTTTAACAAAGAAATGAAAGAATTTTTCCACCAGCTTCCTGGGCCTATGATCCAATCTCTCAGACAAGAAAATGGTTCTTATGGTGTCTCTGGGGATGAGAGAGAGGCATGCTCCTTCTATTTGGCCTTTGCGTTTGAAAAGGTTTAGAAGTGCAAGCAAGACAAGATAAGAAACAAAGGTGAAAGATAAAACTGGGAAAAACAGTAATTGTAAAAAAATGAAAAACACATTTTGAGAAACTAAAATTTTCACAATAATGGGCCACCTTTATTTCTTAAGGTACATGTAGTGCTGTATGGTTTTTGTTGTAGGTATCAGACGTACAACTATAGCAAGCTATAATATCCTTATTAACTAGAACAATGACAACCAAACCAAGCTTTTCAGTCTCGGGGCCCTTCAACGTCCAACACATCCCCAAGGTCAGGGACATCAAAAATACACAAATAGGGTCCAAAACTAGTGTTAGTGCACTGACTCAATCGGAAAATTTATTGTCTTCCGCCGACAAATTAGAGGGTTTTACAGCTAATGCATTGGTTGTTTGTATCTTCCCTTTTACTGCGGAATACGAAAATGAAATGTCTTGTTCCTTAGGTGACGTTTTCAAGTTGATGGATTCAAAAATAGTAAACGGTTGGGTCTTGGCAATGTCATTAGCGTCAGGTACCAAAGGTTGGATTCCTAAAGACAATGTCAAGATTTTAGATTTACAAAATGATAAACCTGCAAATACTCTAGACTTTTCAAGTTTTATGGATTCCTCAACTTCTATAGATTCTGCAACGTCAGCTTCAAGCAATTTAATGTCAATATCCAGATCAAGCTCGGTAATTGATCATTATTTATTTTCTAAGTGTGATTATAAACTTAATTTAATACCATCATCACCCATATTTTCAAATAATCTTCCTTATTCTTTTATATTTGTTCACTCAATGTATTCGATCGATGATAAGCCAACTGAATTTTGGTACAGGATTGATTTATTAACAAAATCTTTTTCCAAAAATAATGATATTAATGATACTGATAACAATACTAATGTTAGTAATAGTAATAGTGAAAAAATTCACATTGCAAGATTTTTTGAAGATATTGAAAATTTACATTATCAATTGATTAATACAATTCAAAAATATGAGAAATTAAATTCAGTTAAATTTCCAAGTTTACCAATTTTGAACTATTCAAATGACCAATCAGTTAATATATTTTCATTGAACCTTTCAAACATGAATAAATATTTTCAATCATTGTTCACTCTCTTTGATTCATTAAATTCAAGTAATCCACTTCACTTAATTTTTTTAAATTTTTTGAAAATTTCAAATAATGATTTTCAGCATTATGTTGAATTAGATGATGATCAAATATTGAAAATTTTAAAACCTTGTAAAAATGATACTGATATCGAATTCAACTTTACGGAGGAAAATCAAAGTAATAAAGCCTCGTTGTTTGAAGTTCCTAAAATTGGTGAACATTTAAATAGATTTTCAACAAATTCTAAAAATTCAAATAATTCAAAATCTTCATTAACAAATAACAGTGGGAAAATTAAAATTAAAATAACTTATAAGAATGAATTTAGTATAATCAAATTATCAATTATGAATTTAACATTTAGAATATTATCAAATTCAATATCTGAAAACTTAAACATTGATTCAAAATTTACGCTAGCTTATAAAAACAATAATGGTATATTCATTTTATTAAGAGACGATTCAGGTTTGAAGCGTGCACTGAATATAAATAATCAAAAATTAACGGTGAAAGTTATTTAATTGATTTTGTTTGTGTGAGTTCTTCTGTATTTTAGTTTTGTAAATAGTAAATAAAAATAGTAAATAGAAAATAGGAATGGCTTGCGTTGTATTTTTTTTTTTTTTTTTGAGCCGACAGTCGCAAATCTGAAAGACACGATTTTTTATCAAATTACTTAGCTGGCTTAATAAGTTGACCATAAGTTGCTTTCAAACAGAAAAAACACCTTCCCAATGATTTGGCTTATACTTTTATTAATAATAAGTGTATCTAATGCTGCATATGTTCAACCATATGAATTAAAGTTGCATCAACCCGGCCGTTTGATGGAAAATGGAGTTACAATAGCCGAATTCAATTTATACTTGAGTGCTGAATCAAATATAATTTCAACATCTGAATTACGATTATTTGAATATCCTGTAGGAAATAGTTCTGATTCCGATTCTTGGTGTTTGTCATTAACCTCTGAACCGAATGATCTAAATTTTGAGTGTTTTAACTATTTTAAGTCACTAAGTTTTATTGATCAGGGGAATAATCATTTAATTGGTGAACTCTCAATCAATTTGAATATAGTCGGAGATGCAATTAGTGAGGTAACATTTTATCCTTTGAAGTTAAATAAATTTAGAGTAAAATTAAATAAAGTCTTCAAATTAAGTGAACCTCAGCTACGTTTAAGTTTAAAGCCAAACCAAGAAGAAAACAAAGAATCTGACACGGATAAACCAAAAAAAGAACCAGAATCAAAACGAAAACATCAAAATAAAAAGGACAGTATTGAAAAGGTGGAAAAGCTTAAAATCATTGAAGATAGTTATGATTATGATAAAGAAATGAAAGAATTTCAAGAAATCATCAAACCTAGGGGGTTGTACTCTGAAAACCAAACCTTGATTGAACGATACTGGGTGTATATTGTTCCTCCTGCCGTTATCGTATTTGTAATCGGTAATATTGCTCTCGGAAACTAATATTTTGACTTTATTGCTATTTTAGCATGAAATAGGCTTTTGAGATTTACCAAAATGGGCCAATCGGCTAAAAGAGGAAATAAAATTAAAAACAAGGACATTTAGAATTTCCAGTTGGTTTATTACTTTTCTTTTCTTCTTTTCGTGGTTATTACCAGATCATCAACTATACTTTGCTAGATAGAGTTATATACGTAAATATTTTCATATACAATTGTATTGTTTTAACTAGAGGAACTATTAGAAATAATATTAATTCACTGAGATATGAAATTGCAGTATGTTTTGATACTTCTTAACTTTATATGGTCAACAGTTTTTGCAAGAGGAATTACTTCAAAATTGGGTGCTTCGTGTCTTTATGTTGCAGCAAATTTTACTTCATTTCCATATGATTGTACAATGCCTGACTTGGCATTTAAATGTAGATGTCGCAATGAAGCATTTTTAGGTACTGTAACAAATTGTATTGAAATTCGTGCAAATGATCCATATGAATTATCAAATGCTTATAAACAATTAGTTGATACATGTAGAGCTCAAGGCGGTAAAATTTGGAGTTTTATTGATTTAGTTAAATTAAATGAAAATGCAACTAATTATTTAATTGATTATGAGAATTTGCCAACTCCAATGTTTAAAGCCAGTTTAGTTTGGAAGGCCCAAAAAATTTATGGGATTCGAATAAAAAATTCTGAGGTCACACAAGAAGGTGAAAGTATTTCTAAGCCATTCTCAATTGATCATGATAATGATCTACTTACTGACGTTACTCAAAATGGTAAAGTTGTTGGTCTTGAAAAAATTCCCAAATATGATAATTTGGAAGAGCTTGAAAAAATTGGAATATTAAATATTCTAGAAGCTCCAAGAACATTATTATACAATCCAGTTGAAGTACCTGACAAATTGTATAATATTTCATATAATAGTGTTTCAAAGTTACTAGATCAAAGAAATTTAGCAACGACTTATGGCTATTATGTGTATATATACTGGGGTTGCATTATGTTGGTTGCAATCATTGTTAATATAACACAATGGACATCACCGTATTGGAATAATAAATTGGGGAACACAAAACTTGCCATTTGGTTAAAACGTAAAATTATTTGTCCACAAATTTTCAAACCTGATCATGTATTAATAAATATAGGATCAGATTCGGTTACGAGCAATGCAATGAAAGAAATGATTGATGGTCCGATGGGTCTATTTGATGGTATGAACAGAGTTAGAGTTCAAACTGCACAAAGCCAGTTGTTAAGTTCAAAGTTGTTGAGTGAAAATACTGA
Source organism: Pichia sp. NRRL Y-12830 (assembly GCA_030564565.1). NCBI lineage: Eukaryota > Fungi > Ascomycota > Pichiomycetes > Pichiales > Pichiaceae > Pichia > Pichia sp. NRRL Y-12830. The sequence goes on from JAJLVO010000014.1 coordinate 162,575, forward strand.
TGCAGAATTTATTAATATAACTGAAAAGTTTAAAAGAATCAAGGAGAAATCGAACAAAATCAATCAAGACTCAAAATTTATAAGAAATTGCAAGAATAGTGTTTTTTATTCAGTTTATACAATGCCCGTTAGGATGCACGCAATTGTTATTATTGGTTATGTAATTTTAACAGTTCTTTTGTGCTCCATTAACTACGAGACTGTATTTCCAAATACCGTGTTCACTTGCAAAAAGGGTCAAAAGTTTGTTTCAATAGCTGATAGAACAGGTATTATTGGCACAATTCAATTACCAATTGTTTATCTTTTTTCAACAAGGAATAATATCTTTTCGTGCATAACTGGTGTTTCTTATAGAACTTTTCAAATGTTTCATAAATGGACTTCAAGAATTGTATTTACTTTATTAATTTTACACTGTGGATTTTATTTACTGTATGTTAATGTTAGAGGTGATTATATTGAAAGATGGGGATTATTAAAATGGAGATGTGCAAATACTGCAATAATAGCCGTTTCTTTAATAATATGTATTTCAATGTTTAAAAGATTTTTTTATGAATTCTTTAAGTATTCCCATAGAATTTTATTGATTATATTTTCAATTGGTTCATGGTATCATTGTATTACACTTGGTTGGGTTGAATATCTTGGAATAGCATATGCAATTTGGGGCTTGGAATATGTTATTAGGTTTTCTAAAATTATTTTATCTGGTGGTATTTTAAAGGGTCAATGTACAGTTATTTACGACAAAAGAACACTAAAACCACAATCTATCAGAATCGTGATTAATCATTCAGGTTGGTGGAAGCCGTATCCAGGATGTTATTGCTGGGTTAAATTTTTGAAGTTTAACATGTTTTTAGAATCACATCCATTTACTGTTGTTTCGGCTACAAATGCAAAAAATTATAATCAATTGGTTTTTATTATAAGAGTTAAAAATGGTTTAACTAAAAAATTAGCAGAATGTGTTTCAAAGGAGGCAAATGGTAAATGCACTCTTAATATGTTAGTTGAAGGTCCATATGGTAATAATATTCCATTCAAACAATATAACCAATCAGTTCTAGTTGCTGGTGGTGTTGGATTATCAGTAATTTATTCAATTGCAATGGATATAGCACAAATTTATAAAGCTCAGAAATTACGTGGTAAAAGATCAAGTGGAACATTAAATAGGAATAAAAATATTTCGTTAATTTGGATTGTTCCAAACTTTGAAAGTTTAATTGCATTTGAAAATGAAATTGAAAGTTTAGCTAATTTTAAAGATGTTATAGAAGTTCAAATTTTCATTACTAAAAAATTACAAGACGAGCTACTACAAGAATTGGTCAATAAAGAACAGTTAGTTAATCCATTGAGAGCTTTAAGTAGATCTTTCAAAAATGAAGGGCTTAAAGAATTTGCTAATGCGTTACTTGAAACTGCCAGTAATGATGATAATAACAGAGATACTGGGCAATTAGGGGATGAGAAAATAACACTTAATGATATTAATACATCAATTAATGCTGGAATTGAACAACTCTGTCTTAATAACGAAATGGCTACATCATTTTATAAAAACTCAAGCTCAGGAGATTTTAGTGAAATGGGCATTGATACTACTGTTTCAAGAACTGGAAATAGTGATGAACTAAGAAAACAAGCTAGTAATAACTTACAAAAAAACGAAAGTACTGGCCATAGTTTTTCAAGCGATAGTGATAAGAATAAGATTTTTAATATTGCTGAGGATGAAAACATTGATCTTGAAAAAAGTATTGATGTAGTAAGAGAACAAAGAAATGAGGAAGTTCAATTTCTTAAGTGGCTATTTAAAGAAAACAGAGAACAAATTAGTATCAATTTTGAAGATAAGCCATATTTACAAGATGAATTACATGATTTTATCTGTGAAAGAAGCCAAGGCCAAGACAGGCCAGTTTCTGTAATTGCGTGTGGACCTACAAATCTAAATGTGGATGTCCGTTTGTCTGTAGTGAAATGTTTAGAAGCTGGACATAATGTTGATTATTATGAAGAAGAATTACTTTGGTGAGCGAGAAAAATTCATGTTTGACTTGCATGTAGTTTTTTGATTGTAGGTAGTAATCTTTAGATACCTAGATTGTTTGTAGAGCTTTATAAACCGGGCAATAAGATTAGGGATACAATGGCCAGTAAGTCAACCGCTAAGCCAGTTAAGCAGTTGAAACAAGTTGGAGAAGAAATCTGGAAAAATCAAACTGTTAAAATTAACAGTGAATTATTTACTTTAACATATGGATCAATAGTTGCACAAATTTGTCGTGAAGAGAACTATAATTATGGTAAAGTCAATGATATACTATTTGATATGGGATATAATATTGGTATTAGATTAATTGAAGAGTTTCTAAGTGAATCAAATCTTGAAAGGTGTTCGAATTTGAAAGAGACCAGTGAAATAATTACTAAAATTGGATTTAAAATGTTTTTAAATGTTGTTCCAAATATAACATTCTGGAGTTCTGATGGAAGGACTTTTCAACTTTCGTTATCTGAAAACCCATTATCAGATTTTGTTGAATTACCTGATGATATTGATGAAGAAAGTGAAGAACCTGATAATGATTTTAGTAATTTGAATATTGATGATAATGATAATAACAATAACAATAACAATAATCGTAAAGGTAATGCTAGAAAGGAATTATGGTACAGTAATATACTATGTGGAGTTTTGAAAGGTGCATTAGAAATGGTACAATTAGATTGTCAAGTCTGGTTTGTTAGCGATATATTACGTGGTGATTCGACAACGGATATTAAGGTTAAATTACTACAAGTTTTAAAGGATGAAATACCTGATGGTGATGAATGATTATGAATAATCATATATACTGTGTAAAATTTATACAGTCAGAAATGAAATCTTTTTATCTTTCTTAACTGAATCGAGTCAGCTGTCAGGTAATGTAGATAAGGTAAGAGTTAAATCATCAGTCTGTAAAACGAAAGTAGCGTAAATTAATAAATGAAAGAATTCATTGTCATGTCGACCACTGTCAAGTATGCAGTGATTTCTAGGTATACTAAAGTAATGCAAATGAAATTGTTGAAGAAAGAAGAAAAGAAAAAGAAGAGGTTGGTAAAACAATTTTTAGTTTTTGTCTTCACTAAGAATTTTTAGTGAGATTAAGTTTAGAATTTAGCATTTAGAATTTAGAATTTAGAATGAGGGTTTGTTAAAACTTAAAACCAAGTGACAAATATTTACAATCTGTTTGAGGCTTTGGCTCATTCAATTGACAGACGTACAGCATGAACAGTGAGCCAAAACATCCAGAAACAGAAACATCTTATGAGGATCATGATACTTTGGATTTATATGGGGATGGCGTTTCAGATGATGAGGAAAAACGTGTAGTTCCAGATAATGCTGAAAGTGATGATAATCAGAGTGAAAGAGATGATCATGATGAATCTGTATTTGTTGTTGATGATGATGGAAATCATGTAAGTGAACACAATTATTTAAAATGTCAGGATGATTATGGAATGGATTTCAATGATTACGAAGAGGGTGATAATGATATCGACGATGATTATGGAGATGATTATGATGATGCCAATGGATTAGTTGTACCAGATGTAGGAATAACGAGAGAATCAAGTATGGCATCACGTATAACGAACGAAAGTGGGATATTCACTATACCACATAAAGGTACCGTTGAATATAAACCACCAACGTTACAAACATTAAGTGAAGAAATTAAAAATAATATGAATGAATCAGATAGTGATTTTATTAAATCTACAATGATTGACAACAAGCCTGGTAGTAAACCAACTAGTAATAATAGTTCAAGAACTTCAACAATGACATCTAACATATTGGGTAATCATCATGATGACTTTGTTTCGAATGCAAGGTATTCTCAAAGTATAATGTCATATGATGATGATGATGATGATGCATTTTCGTTTCAAGCAAATGACGATAAAGAATATGAAATAGGTTATGAAAAGAGTATTGCTGATAGCCATGACAATCAGGCAACTAATGATGGACAAGATGAAAATGATGATGATGATTTAACTGATACCAATTTAACTGACACTGACTCATTACATACACCAAATGTTGAAACTTTTGAAGAAAGAGGGAAAAGTGTAGGTGATTCGTTGCCACCAACTCCAATAGCTATAACGGATAGAGATTCAGTATTCGATGCACATGAACTAAAAAATGAAGTTGAAGCAATGAGAAATGTGTTCGTCAGAAATGATATGCATCCATCAATTCTGAGTAAATCAACTGGTTATACGGATATGACCATAGATCATGATGATAGTGGGAATTATGGTGATAATGAGTTTGAAAAGGAAGGAAATGTTAATGGTAAAAATGAACATGAACATGAACATGAACGTGAACATGACATATTATCTATTAAATCTAAATCAACAAGCAAAAGCGAATCAACAATTGATAGATCTTCGATTATAACAGGTTCAACAACGTCAACAACCACAAACAATATAATATATGATAAGTCAGTAAAGGTTGATTTAAACGTTGTTGAGCAATTTGATCAAATACCAAATATTGATTTATTGCAAATGTTTATAAATAACCCAACACCTGAAGAAAATATAAATAAATTGAAAAATATTAGAAATGAACTTAATAGTATTGATACTGGATTAAACGATTGGATATCATTTAACATGGGAAATAGTATGAAAATTAGTATGGATGATGATAAATTAGGTAAACATGTACGTAATGCGTACAATGATGAAAATATTAACAATGTTAAAAATACATTTAGCATCAGTGATACAATGGAAAATATGGCAAGTGGATTAACGGTTTCTAAAATAAAAGATGTTGTTCTGGATGTTAAGGTCAAAAAAATTGGACAAAGAGGTAAAACATTATTAAGAAAGTTAAAAAAGGCACCAAAAGATTAAATATGTTTACACAGTTTACTGATTTAATTTTTTTTAGATAACAGATCTGAACCAACTTCTCTCACAGTTTGTTCCATTAATTGTCGTATATTATGACAACCTTTTATACCTAAATCTAATAATTTTTGTAATTTATCTAAAGGAATTTTATCTTCCATTAATAACAAATTAATTTTATTTTGATTATCACCTATTATACCTATAGTTAGAAAAGATAAATCGTTTTCTTCTAATGTGTTAGTATCTAAAAGTGGGATATTGTCATATAAACCGACATTGATTGCAGTTATATAATCATACATTGCAATACCTGCATCAATTAAAGCTAAAGTTGAAACATTAATGCAAGCAGGTAGCAAACCACCATCTAATTGTAAAATTGTAATTGAAACTTCAATATGAGTTCTGGAATAATTTTTTTTAATAATTGATTGTTGTAAAGCTCTCTTAATTATTATTGAAAGTTCAGCTAAACGACGATCATTCTTTGAAATTGATTTTCTTTCCATTTTTGCATAAGGAGGTTGAATAATTGAAACGGAAATGGTTGGTTCATTTGAATTTGTACCTGTATTATTTGTATTTGTGTCTGATGGACCACGTATAAGGCATAAAACTTTTGTATTACCTTGTGATAAATATGCTGAACCATCAGATGAATGTGGGTGAGTATCTATGGAACATTCAAAAGAACGCAGTTCATTGAATCTACGACCATCAACTCTTATACCTTCTGGGGAGTATAATTCTAAACGTGACATTGCTGTTTAGAAACGAAAGAAAGAAACAACTTTTAGAAACGGAGGAACAGCTAGAAACTCTATTGAGACTAAAAAAAAATATGAAAAAACATGTTAAAAAATCTCAAAAAAAGCAAGAGAAAAATAAATTTTGAGATTTGAGAAAGAATATGTATATATATATACAATTGTGACTGCACACGTGACTCACTTGAAACCAAGATCTTTCATGCCCAAAACAATACATTGCCGCAGTATAATTACATCAACAATGAAAATGGTAACAAAGAATATACCCATTCCAATATAACCAGGTTGGAAACGACGTAAAATTGTTAGATCATATAAGTTCACAACCATTCTTTTCAATCCTGTACATAAAACGAAGACACTTAATGCGCATAATAATAAACAAATTGGTTTAAAATATGAATTATAACTATGGAATGCAGCATTGTATTCTTCTTTATTGTTCAATGCTTGTTGAATAATCAATGTTAGTGCAACTTGTGTTATCGAAAAAGCGGAAACAACGAGTGTGACAGCAGATCGTATGTACGCAAGAAACGATCTCTCGTTGGAAAGCCCGTCTCTAACAAGAGCATTTTTATTTGGGAACTCGCCGTAAAGAACAGATATCATCTGTTGTAGATGATACGGTTGATGAGTTTTATGCCAGTCACTGAAAAAGATAAAAAAAGATAAAAATCGGATTGGCAGCGTTTTTCAAATGGAAAAACCATAAACCAATCAGGAATTTGATTAAACTGTTTGTCTACTGTTGTTTTCTTGTTTGGCGATTGTTTTCTCCTAGCTATTAAAGACATTCGGAACCATGTGGGACAACATAGTAGCCGTTCTTTCACTGCTTAAGAGTGTCTTCATCTGGACCAACTTTTGCATTGCCATGACCATTTTTGTGCCATATGTGACGTTAATAGTGCTGGATCTTGTGGTTTATCTGGTTAGATTAACTTTTGAACAAACTGCTGCGGTTGCTGTTGAGAGCAAGAAGGAGAAGTAGGTGGGCATACGGGAACTGGGTTTTATTGTTACTTCTTTGGGTTTGTTGGCCATGTCTATATTTATCATACTGTTGATGTATGGTTCTATTAAAATACTATTAATTTTTTTAAATTATACACTTTATTCACATTTTTATTTATTTTAACATGCTGATTTTTTTGTTCTCTGTTTACTTTGATTTCATATTGGTTTTAATTGATTTCTTTATACCTGTCTGTAAATTGTTCGTTACTTTTATTTAATTTGGCCTTCTGAGCCTCAAAATCACCTCACTTCAATCAAATTATTCGTAATAGCGACATGGCCTAATTATTATTTTGCCACTTATCGGATGCACTTTCTTTTTCTAATAGCCAATCATCATCCACTATGTCTGACACTAAACTTGCTCCTGTTGATCCAGAACCGACATCTACATCCATTATAGACAAACCTGTTAAACACTCTGTTGAAAAACCAGTAGCTGATAATGAAAAACTTTCAATCAATGATGATAAACCTTCGAAGTTAACTGAAACAATTGCAACGCCACCGCTTCCGTCAAGACCACTATCCGCAATTGATCTAACTATTAATGAATTAGTGGATATGTTTCCTAAAATTGATGTTAAATATATTAAAATGGCATTAATTGCTTCAGAAGGTCGTTTAGAACCTGCTTCAAATGCGTTATTATTTTTATCAGATCCAACTTCTGGTATTGAAATTCCATCACTTCCATCTAATCATTCCATTGCAGCACCAAATACAATTGCTCAGTATGAATCCGATGAAATATTAGCTAGAAAATTGGCGAAATCTTATCGAAAGAGAGAAACAAATGTAAGTTCAATTTCTTCAAAACCTAGAAGATCATATGATACCCCAAGTATGAATGAACACCGTTCAGTTAATAATAGTTTTGGTAATTTAGAGTATGACTCTGATGAAGATCTTTATGAAACTCTTACTAAAAATGTTAATGATGCAAAACAAGTAGTTGGTGGTTGGTTTGGTAATATTTCCAAAAAAATTCAAGATTCAATGGAACAACCACCTCCATTACCACCAAAACGTTCAAATTTACCTCATCGCTCCGATAAGCTTGAAAATCCTTATCAAAAACAACCACCTCAGTCTATTGAAAGAAATCATTATAATAATGTTGCTACGAATGATGATAATGATTATGATGATGACACTCCAAAATTACCTGCCCGTAAAAATACAGGTATTTTATATCCAGCTGTAAATCATTCTGATACATCAGTTAATATTCAAAGTAAGGTTGATAATAAGGCAAATGATGATGAAACGATACTTCCAAAACCAATAAAAAAAGATATTGTTGAAGATTCAAAAATTGATTCAAAACTTACTGAAGTTAAAAAGGATGACAAACAATGGACTCCTTTAAAGGAAAATAATAATGATGAACCTTCGAATGATGCTTTTTTAATTGAAGATAGTGAAGATGAAAATGGCGAAGAAATTCCAGCTAAAAATGTTAAGAGTGCCGAAAATGAGTGAATCAGACTAAGTTCATTTTCTATTTATAATTACTGTGTACGTAGAAATATTATTACATAAACAAAAAAACTATTCCTTATACTACTGCATTTGCTAAATATCCTGCTTCAGTAAATGCATCATCAGCCCAAAGAACTGTACGTAAGATTCCTTTTAGAATTTCAACTTGAAACGTTTCATAAGGAAACCATTCACCATCAACACTAATATAACATTCCCTTTTACACTTTGGAATTAGTCTAAAAGCTTCAACTTTACTATGGTTAACGCCATCTTCCCAAACATGCGTACCTTTTTCTAATGATAATAAAGCGTTTGCTGTAGTTAATAAATTTGATCTTGAATCAAAGACAACTATATCAATTGCTCCATCGCTTGGTAAAGCAGCTGGAAAAAAATTCGTTGTTGATGCAATATATGGCATTTTACCGGCATAAAAAATTCTACTGTTTTCACTTGTATTCTTATCATAAATTGACCAGTCATTGGGTAAGCTATTAAATGATTTTGAACGTTGAAATTGGTCATTGTATTTCAATATAAAATTATCATCACTTAACTCTACTAAACCTGCTGATGGTTTATTATCTTGATCCTTTATATGTTGATGAATTTCTTCATTATCTTTACATTTCCATTTCACTGCTAAATCACATGGATATTTCTTACCTGCAAAAACTTCGTATGCAACACCAAGATCAAATCTAATATCACCAGCCGTTCTCATCCATTCAGTTCCAATATCAGCTTGTGCAATTGCACCATATGTTTGAGATAAAAATGATAAAATAATTTCATCTGATGATTCTTTACTAACAGCCATTAAATCACACTGTGATGGCTTACCCTTTAAAATCCTAATCGCTGCCAATGATGGAGATGTTGCACCTAGACATGATAATGATAATGCATTGCCCGAACCACCAGGAGTTTGAACGACATTAATTTTCGAAAATGCCCTTGCCTTATCATGACGTTGATAAAACCCATTTATAACTTCGTATGGAATACCATCGCCTGAAGCACATAAAATAGTATCATAATCATCAATGTTTAATGATCTTGCTAATTCAGTTGCGTGGGATTTAAATTCTGTATGTTGAATTGTTAAATTACAATGAGCTGATATCAAAATTGGTTTGACCTGTTCGTTAAAAATATCAATTGCTTCACCTTTTCCACTGTGTGGATTGATTATAACATATATTGATTGTGGTTTAAAATTTTTTGAATTTGAATATGCTTGACTCATTAAGAATTCAGATAAATTTAAATTAGTTTTTATTGCGTTAAAATCTGTTGATTCAATAGCTAAAATTTGTGTAGCTGGATAAAACTTTCTTTTGCCATCTTCATAAGGTAACTCAAACTTACCGGCCCTATTCTTTTTACGTGGAGTTGAATCAAATGGATAAACGTAACTTATTTCAATTTCATTTGGATTACCTGAACTTGTCTCTTCTACCCATAATATATTCAAAAATGGTAAAAAGTTATCAGTAGAGGTAGAACTAAATGATGATGTTTTTGTTGATACAGGAATGCAGCATGCCAGTGGATTTGTTGAAGTTGAAACTGGTGTTGATAACAGTAATGGTTGTCCGGTTAGTATAATACCCCTTCTTTCTAAATCAATTGTACCTTTCATGATTATAGATATTGTATATACGATCTAGCAACGATATCCTAACAGAAAGATAGCTGATGTATACCCGTGAAGCCCCTATAAAATATTGGAAGAACAAAACAAGCAAAATATGTAAAATCTGCAAGAATAAAGAATTTCACTCACTCTCTCCCTCACTCTCGAAAGTTGTCTAACTGACTGACACCTTTCGATCACTACTCTATCGTTATTTATAATGTTTCCTTCACTAAGGAGAACGTATACTGTACATGCTATTGGTATATATTTGTCGCTCCAAGACCTCGCATACTTAAACAGATTTACAGTCTTTGATTATGTACAAGAGGGCTTTCAGCTTTCAGTTTTACTCAATCGAATCCCCTTTTTGGGTAGACCGTTCAAGAAACTTATTACCAACTAATTACAAACTTATTACCTAAATGACAACTGACTTAGTATCCACATCCACCAGCACGAATACAACATGACAAAAATGAAAGGGTGAATGAACCTAAGTGGAAGAACCATAATGTTTTTCACCAATTTGATTAGTGTCAGAACTGATGGGAAGGTAGTCGGTTTTAAAATTGAAAAGGGCAAAATGGGATAATACTGACCAAAAACAGGACTTGAAATTTGGTCAACGTTTGCACCAGCTGTAAAATCGATATCCTGCATAATGATGTCTTCAAATTAGTAGAGGTATTTTTGGCAAAAATCAGTTGCTGAAAAAGTATTAGGAGATGAGTGAATACCAAGTTTGAGGGTAATAATATTATCTTCTTTTTGTAAATTGACATTTTCTAATTCCAATCTGACATTGTTGGAGAGCATGATTAAATGATTCGAAAAATGATTAATAAAAGTAGCGTTTTGGAGAATTGTGAATAAGGAGATTTGTGAAGTGGACAAATTTTTATTTTATGAAATAGTTGATTTTTCTTTCTGCAATTTTTATTGTTTTTTTAAGTTTTTTGGATGTTCTATTCTTAATACCATCATTTGAAACTTCTGAAAGAAAATTTTGTGAAGGTGTTGGTTGAATTGTTTGATGTCTTCCATTTTTTTTAATTCACTAAATAACTTATCTTTCAATTTATTTAAGTCATTTAATGAAAAAGGGTTATTTTCAGATTTGTTGATAATTTTACAGATCTTATAAATATTGTTAGGTTTTTGTAAATTTCTGTTTGAAAGGAATTTATGAATAATACCTTGGGATGGCATATCTGGCATTTGAATTTCCTTATTAGGTAGTGACAAAATTTTTTCATTTGAAAACCACACATTCATGGTAGAAATTGGATCAGTTGAAATGGAATTTGGACAGATCTTTGATGTTGCAGTGAAATCAGAAGTTTCATTAGACGGATTTTTTCAGAGTAATCTGAAATATTGATAGCATTATAAATAGATGGGAATTTCTAAATTTTGAGATAATTATAAGGATTTTTCATTCCTTACTTTTTCATTTAGCCCCCGCTTTTCTTACCACTCGGAGGGGTGCAATAATGCTAATTGATGGTTTATAGTAGCCTGTTACACCTGAGTTTATAATCTGTGTTAAGTAAATTTTTATTATATTTAGTAGCAGGTAATTTGCGACACAAATGAGATCTAATAATAATGTTATAATTAGGTGAATCTCAAGTATGTTGTTATTCAAGGATAACTACTAGTAATATGTAAGATCAATCTATAAAGGATTAAAATAAGTATGCAAGAAAAGAGATACTGGGTTAGATAGTGATTATAGTATGAGGCTCATTGGACGCCAACACTTTATATTGTAGGTGTACGGAAGTTTATGTGATTTTAGTTCATAAAAAATTACTATTACGTTCAAAAATAAACGTCAGCTACAGGATTTGAACCTGTGCGGGCAGAGCCCAAAAGATTTCAAGTCTTTCTCCTTAACCACTCGGACAAACTGACTATTACAAAATTGTTATCAAACCGGATTTAGATTAGCTTAACCAATTACATCTAGAGAATACTAACATGCTGAACCAAGGCAATTAACCCTTGAAACACATTTTGGCTACAAAGAAGGTGGTTCCCACTTCTTTTTACCTTTCTATTCTATTTACTCTATTTTACTTTATATTTTTAAATAACTTTAATCACAACAAACTTCAAGCTAAAGCGATAAATCTGATATTAGTGTTTCTGGATTTTAATTAGTGTGTCTATTAATATCGTACTGACTCCACTCAACAGGTTGGAATATCTTTAAAAGATTGCATGGGTACAATTTTATCGACAAGTGAAAACATTCAAGCTAAACAAGTTGTAAAGATATTTCTCTTCACGTCCAGGAAGTTTATGTCACACAAATTCACGTCGGATATCTTCATACCATCATTGGAATTATTTAATAAGGTATGTTCCCCATTTGAATATGAAAACTATAGCGACTTTTAATTGTTAACTATTAATCATTTTTCTCTCAATATTATGAAATTTTGAACAATATATGTTGTACTGTAACTGACTTTGACAGTGTACTTAAGATTATATGATAGCTGATAATTAAAGTAGCTATACAAAAAACTAGGTAAGTAAACTACAAATTATTAACACCAGAGTCAACTCATAGCTCTGGCTAGATATTCAAGATTCTCATCTCAACACTATATCAACTTTACAATTACAAATAATACAAGAGAGAAATCGATTCGATTTCCAAAATTTTAAATAAAAATCTAAGTCTGAATGATATTATTTCGGTACAAAATAACATAAATTAGAACAGGAAGAATAACAAATAAAATGAAGGTTTCTCAGAGGCCAAAAGAAATATATAATATTTTAGTAGTTTCATTTATAAGGATTGTATAATTTTAATTTTGAATCGAAAAAAAAAGAAAAAAAATTAAACAAGTAATTGAATAATTGTTTAAAACTGCTTTAATGAACTAAGTAACTGTATACAAATATATGAAAGTATGTGGTTTACGATTGCCTTGACCAACCTATACATCTTACTTAGTTTGATTTGTTTTGCATACTGAGACGGTTGAACTGCTCTATGGCACAACAAATGTATAAATTTTATTTTTCACTCTGTGCTTTTGTCCAAGTATGTTTCATTTCTTGAAAAAATATTCCCTATTTTCAGCGATACCATTGGGGGTTTCTTATCTGTTCCATACTTTGGTACCACTGTCAATGCAGATCTTGTCGTTATCGATTTGCTTTCTTCAAATGCAGCCCTTTATTGCTTGATACTGGATCAACTGGAGATATAATAAGTTTAATGCTATGTTAACACTTGAAAATTCAAGAGCAAGTCCAGCATTTTTTATATATTAGACAAAGAACAACAATTGGTAGCATCGGTAAAAGAGCTTAGTCGATAGTATATTATTATCAAGACAACCACGGCAAGAACTACAAGAAATGAAAAACAGGTATCCGATAGTAAAGGCTCATAGGATAAAAATCGTCAAGGTAGTCATATTTCAAAAGTTAAACACAGGTTAAGAATTAGCTTCAACAAACCAAGTTAGAGATATTTTGATATACTTCCCACCAGCGATTACATTAATTAATCAAAAATCATAGTGTTAAATTAATTTTAAATAATAATTTAATATCATTATTCATTATATGATTCAACAGTAGAGTAAAACAAACCCATAATAAATAGTTTACAATTGGTAGTTATAGATCCACACTATAATCCTGCAAAGCAAGTATTCATTAACCAAGAACTTTAATAATTATTGAACAAATAATTTATTAAAATATCTAGGTCCACAAATTATTACGCTGTTCCATCAGTAAGAAATCACGGATGGTACTTGACTATCTTTAACTCAACAATTTTACATTGGCACTTCCTGCTTCCGCTACTCCTTTTTGAACTCACTATTGGTATCTCTGGTAAAATCATGTCTGCCTTAGGGAAGGTGGAAACGGAAGAAGGAAGTGCTAACGTACTACTGTTGAGTTGATGATAGTCAATAATTATATAATAGAAAGAGATAACGACGTCTGTTTACAAGTAAATTTTGTATATAAATTGTATTATTTTAAGTTATTAAATAAAAAAAATATATAGCAATTATATTGATTGCAAGAATAAGATTGAATGGATATTACAAAGTTAAAACAATGTTTTTATGCTACACGACCTATACATCTAATCAGGCTCTAAAATATGAAGCTACTTGCCACTTCAGCAAACGAGAAAAAAAAAGTAGTTTAATAAATTGTTTTGCCTTTTTACTCATTAAGCTTTAGAATTATTAACAATACATCATAATACTGATTTTGACAGTAAAATAAATAAGCATGACGGATAGGTTTGAAGTAATGAAAAAAAACATTATATAATTACACAATAAAAGTTTAAAAACTATAAAAAAGTTTAGAATTTTTAGAATGTTTTAATTTATTCTAGACAATTCACCCTTGTTTTGAATTCCTGAGTATTGTCATCTCCAAATAATGAAAATATGTTTTTCCTCTAAATGTGGTACCTTTAATTCCATCCATTTTATTGAATGGGAATTTTACATCTATTGATAGTTCAGTATTTGCTTTTGAAAGATTCTGTTTATTATCCCATTTTTTCAACAATTCAACAGCACAATTAATTGTGCAAGTTGCATACATTTTTCTAAAATACTTTGTGTATTCAAAAGTTAAGCAAATATCTTCTTCAATTTTAGTATCAATTTCTTGAACGGCCGAGTTTACAGTTGAATTAAAGGATTTATGAAATTGAATATCGTTTTTATTGTCAGTTAGATGTTTCAAATTACCAATTGAAACTTTTATAGTATGTTGTTCAGACATTACTTTTGACGTAAGCATGAACTTTGTAACCCTCCAAGACTCCGTATTCCGATGAATATCTTTATAATTCTGAAGATTGGAGTACAAAACATATTCAAAAGAATTTAACATTAATGCTTGTGATACAACAGATAATTCAACATTGTATAGCCTTCTTCTTTTAATGAATATATTAAATGCTTCATCTGGTTTGAGTTCAAATAACAGAATTAATAAACCTGAAGTTAAAGTACCACTTCTACCTTTACCATGTTTACAATGTACAAATACGGCATTTTGTGAAGCTTGCAAAATACTTGCTGTTAAATAGACTAGATTAATAAATTCAACAAGCGGTAACGGGTGATAGTCTAACCAACAAATATTTTTGACAGTAACTTTTGAATTTTCAACTAAGTACGGTTCACGTTCCCCGGCTAAATTAATAATAACAATTTGTTTGAAATTTTTGTCTAAAACATCAATAATTGATCCCAATGTACTTTTATTTGTTGAAAGGGATTTTTTTGTTGATGGAAATGAACCAACAAGTAAGTTTGGAAGTATATAAAAGAGATCAAGTTTTGGAAAAGCTTGGGATATCTTTATTTCTGGCACCCTACTGACACCCATTAAGTCTAGCAAGTTATATTCTTAATTGACAAAAAGTATTATGTGAAATCTCCGGAACAAAACAGGTATTGGGTAAACCGGCGATGAGCCGCCTGGGCGAGGTTCCCTCGAATTTTCACGTTGAAAGTTTGAAATATATATACGATTACAAACTTTGAATGAAATATATGATTATAAACTTTAAATTGGGTAATGCTGTTTCAAAAATATTCAGTTTGCGTTTTTGTTTCAGGCTGTATAAACAAGGTAAAAAAGAATTTATAGAAAACATGTTACTCCAGTTGTACAGTCATTTGAAACAGATAAGGAAAACTAACTTTTGGTTTTATCTTTTAGTTAAAAGATCACTGATTAAATTATTTTAGCGTTTCAACAAAATTAAAGAACCCCAATCAATGGAATAAATTATTAATGATATTTAAAAAATTTAGGGCCTTCTCAAATCATGTTTTTGTCTGTTTCTTTAGGTACAACACCACATGTGATTGCATGAAATTATTTCACAATCAATGATAATTAATAACAATCAAAGATTTTATAAACAAATAATCATTATTGTTACTGATTTAAAAATAAAAATAACCCGACAGAAAAATTAGAATTTGATGCTAAAATAATAAAAAGCGCTTTTCTATAAGTTCATGAAAAAGGCCAAAAATTACCTTTTTCGGAATGCAAAGAACAACTTTGTTGCAAAAAGAAAAAAAATATGCATAAGCACTCTGACAAAATTACTTAAATGGGACTGCAAAGGTGATTTAAGAAACCAATATTTTTGCCAATTAAGGAAAACCAATTAACATTTTAATGAAAATTACCCTTTTAGTTGACTCCACATCTACAATAAGCTGTTTTGAATTAAAAATAACAGGTATCAAGTTCTGGATCATGATTCTGAAACAAAGTTTATCAACATCTAAGCGGTTGATCTATTTTACAAATCAGATAGATTTCAAGATTTTTTAATATTTAAACATGATCTATTCTCTTATTTTTTCATTCCTTTTAGTTATGTTTAATACTAGTTTTATTATATTTATTCTCAAACAAACAAGCAAATCTCAATAACAGAATGAAATTTTCAAGTGTTGGTTTATTATCCATTTTTATGGCTGCTGGTGCTTTTGCAGCCCCAATTGCTCAACCGGAAGCTAATGCTGCTGCTAACGCTAATGCTGTTGCTGAGGCTGATGCTTGGAGATGGCACATCTGGTATAGAAACCAAGCTATATACAAGAGAGAAGCTGAAGCTGATCCCAATGCAGTTGCAGAAGCTGATGCAAATGCAAATGCTGATGCTTGGAGATGGCACATCTGGTTTAGAAACCAAGCTATCTACAAGAGAGAAGCGGAAGCTGATGCAAATGCAGATGCAGATGCTTGGAGATGGCACGTCTGGTTTAGAAATCAAGCAATTTACAAGAGGGAAGATGTTGAAGAATATAAAATGCCATCCAATTCTACTGATTCTCAAGGTACCATTTTAGAATCAGATGATGATGCAGAAGAAGAGCCACTTGGTTTTGCATATGCTTTTGAGAATGAAGACGAAGATTCAGAACCTGTTGCTTTCTATCCAATTTTTGCTTCTGACCTTGAAGGTCAAATAAATGAATCATTGAACTCTAATTCCACTGAATCTGCTGTTGAAAAGAGAGAAGCTGGCGCAGAAGCTGACCCTTGGAGATGGCACGTCTGGTTTAGAAACCAAGCAATTTACAAAAGAGATGCTGAGGCTGATGCCGACCCAGAAGCTTGGAGATGGCACATCTGGTTCAGAAATCAAGCAATTTACAAAAGAGAAGCTGAAGCTGAAGCTGATGCATGGAGATGGCACATCTGGTACAGAAACCAAGCTATCTACTAAATTTTTTGACACCTTGTCGAGCTTCTAAAACTTTTTTTCTTTCCGAACTCTCTTACGTTTTTGGTTTGCTAACTATCTAAACCATTTATATTTCAACTCCGTTTTATTATATTTCACTATGAAAAATTTATTTATTTTATTTTAATATATTTATAACCAATCTAAAACATTATTCTTATCTAATAATGGTAGCAAAGAACCAAATAAAAAGTAAAAAGAATGGCCCAAGTTTATTTTCAGCCTTTGGAATATTGGTTTCTGACAATAGTAGCACGGTATTGTAAAATAGAATAAATAAAAAAATGTTTAGTCCAAACAATTGAATCAAAGAAACAGTAAAAACGTTTATTTAGTTCAAAAAAATAAAGTCAGAACTACTACAATTTGTTGGTCCTAAAAGATTGGGCAAAACGGATCAACTTCATATTAAAAAAATACCACGTGCTTTTAACAGAATTTAAAACTGTAATACTCCTCTACTTTTTAAACCAGTAAAAATAGTATTCTTTTTTTATAGTATCAACAGGCATGTTTAAAGGGATTTTTGCAAAAAAAAATTTTTGCCCTAGTGATATTTTATATTTTTGTTTATTGTTTGAATATGAAAGTTAATAACTAAATATAGTAGCAACTTAAAAGAGATTACAATGTCGGTTAAATAAATTTCCCGACTTAACTGAGATAAATAGAAGATAGAGATACGACATCTGATTTAAGTTAAAATCAAATAACTTTTTTTTATTTTATAAGAAATGTACACAATTAAGCTAATAAATGATCCAGTGATTCACCCATAAGTTCTTCCATAATCTTGGCCAAACCTTCACGAACTTCAGTTTGTATATCATCATCATCATCTTCCAATAATTCTGCAATAATTGGAACAAGTTGTGGTAACAAACTTAACCAAGCTTCACCAACACGTTTGTAAATAGTTGTAAGAGCTTTAATGGACCAGTATTTTTCCCTAGATGTTGGCTCCTTATCACCGGTAACACGAATATGTGAAATAATTAACTCATTCAAGTGTTTATTATGATCATCCGAGGATGATATATCTTGAGCCAACGAACATAATGATTTAACTAAATGTTTACCAATTGGTTCTTCAATGTTTGCAAGCTGTTTAGTTAGACTTCCAGCCACTGCATCAAATCTAGCATTAGCTTGCCAGTACTCAGTTTGGTCATATTTGAATGATGATGTAAGTGAGATAATAACTAACCTACGAAGTGATATACTCACTAAATCTCCAGTTGAAAATCTTTCAAGTAACAAAATAGTTGAATCAAAAATATAACTGTAATAAGTTGTAATAATTGCTCTTAAATTTTCTTGTAAATTATTGAAAAATTTATAGAATGACTCTAATCTTTCAGTTTCATCAATATGTGTAATAACACCTTCACCATCAAATGCCCATCTAACAATTAATGCCAATAAAGGTCTAAATGTTTTATCATTCAATTTCATAACATAAACAATACCACACTTATGAATCATTGATTCAATTCTACCAATTGTATTCTTATCAAATTTAGAAACAGCACGATATTCTAATGCATTAGTTAAAAATCTGAAGAATAAACTAGATTCTGAAACTGCGGTTGATTTATTCATCTTTTCGACGGTATTTTCCATAGTACCAATAAATAAACCCAAGGAAGTTGCATTTAAAGATGAAACAAATGTCCATAATGAACATAATGAAGAAATAACAATTTTAGAATCAATATATTCTACTAAAACATCTAGAACATTTGATCTGATAGAATCAGAAACTGCATTTGCCCTGAACAACGTCTTTAAAATATCTTTAATATTTGGAGTTAAGAAAGTTGGAATCTTCTTAAGTAAAGTTGAAAAGAAAACTAGGATTGAAATTTGAATTAATTTTGATGATTCTCGATGATTATCTACGATAACTTCAAAAATTTTAAAAATAGGTGGAACAATCTTTGGAAATAAACCAATCATTTTAACACCAACAATAACAATAATGCTTGTAATACAATTAATTGAAGAAATAGTAAGCTCTGGAGATTCTTTATTTGTTAAACCACAATCAGTAACAATATTGCTTAAGAAGTTAATTAGTTTTGCAGATTCAATATTACCACCAAATCTATGAATCAAAGTTGCCATTGTATCTAAACATGCTTGAGACAATTCAACATCAACCTTTGACGAAATCTTTTCTAATAAAGTTGGCATTAATAATGCAATACCTTCATGAGCATATGGATTTTCTGTGTGTTCTAAACTGAATTTAGCTGATGTTAAAGTCACTAAACTCTTCATAGTTTGTAATAATGAATCTGAAGAATTTAAAATCTCGTTAACAGACTTAGAGTAATATTGAATTGGTAATAAACCTAAAACATCACCTAATAATTTATAAAATTTGTTAATAATTTCGGCATCTTCATGATTTTTTGTAGAAATATCAATAACTTCCATTAAATATTTAATAATATCTGAAAAGCTGGATAATAATTCATCGGTGTGCCTTTCTTCTAAAATTTGTGAGGCAATTTTTAATCTTAATTTTGGAATGCCATTCGAACTCTTTGAATCAGTAAGTGCATGCCTAATAAATGATACCAAACCTTTTCTCCAATTATACAATTCACTCTTGGACATTGAAACAATCGATGGTCCAAAAATAACTCTTGATGATAATTCTTTGAATTCAGCGGAATCTTTTTCAACTGGTTTTTCCGGAATAAGTTTCCATAGATCTAAGAATTGTTTAGTTGCGTCTAATTCTTCCTTCGCAGAAAAAACTTGTAAGAAGACAGTTGCAAAATCAACCAACGCAGAACAATCACCCATTCTATGTTTCATATAAGCATTAACATATTGCTGACCACATAAGAATAAAATTAAATGAATAGATAAATTACCACCTAAAGTACGTGCTAAAGTTGTGAACAAACGAACACGTCTATGTCTTGGAACATGTAAAAATGCGCTAACAAATGATGCTAGTAAAAATTCGATTTCATCAACTTTACCATATTGAGCAGCATTTGCAAGAGCTGGAACAACACAAATAATAGTTTGTTCCACAACATGACCAGAAAACTCATCATCTTGACGAATTGTGTGAGCACCCATGAATGTAAAAATTGGCATTACTGAATGTAAAACAAGTTCAGGTGATAGTGACGCAAGTGCAGCAATAACCAATAACAATTTATTTTGAACCTGAGGAGAATCTGAAGCTCTAATTGCAGATACAATAACATCAGCACGAATTAATGATGCATCTTTGATTGGAACATTCAACTCTTTCAATTTTTCAATAATGTTTTTCAAACATGAAGCAATAGTTTCTTGGGCATATAAGATTGGTAATTTTCCATCTTTACCTAAAGTTTCTAAATCATCCAAAATAACAAAAATTAATTTTAAAAGTTCAAATGATGGTTCAAAAACAGCCTTTTTGCTAACATAATCCAAAACTTCAAGTAACATGGTAACTTTTTTCAAATGTGAGGTTGCCATAGTGGAAACTTCGTCATCTTTCATTGCTTGTCTGGTAGATTGTGATGATCTTCTTCTTCTTTTTGGAGGGTTTGTTTGTGATTGTGGAGCAGTGGTATTTAATGAACAATTCTTTAACAAGTCAATAAAAAGATCATTAGTCATTTCAATGGACTCTAAAACTTCAACTGGATCATAGTTAACCATATTATCGGATAAATATTCTTCCAAAACACTATTAACAATTTTAGTTTGGAATTCAAATTTTAAAGTTGGTAAAATCTTAATAATATGCTCCTTCGCAATATTTGATAGTTGTTCATAAGGTGATGCTAATGATGATCCTAAGAAATTAATTGCAAATTCATTTTTTTCCTTTACTGAAACCAATGAAACAATTGTAGATTCAAAAAGTTCAGAATTGCAATCAGATAGTGTACATTTATTAACCCATTCACTTCTTTGGTTAATATAAGATGCTAATAAGTCTTCAAACAATGATGATGGAATTGCAGCGCCTTTAACATTTAAAGCACTTTTAACAGAGATATTAATTAAATTGATTTTAATGCTTGGAATGCCAACATATAATGCATGTGATGTAAAAAATGCAAGATAAACTTTACCTAACTTTTTGTTCTTTAATAAAGTTTCTAAACATGGATATAATGCAGTATTATCAACCAAAAAATTTGGTGAGCTTTTAGACAATGTGTTCAACAACGATTTTGTATCCTTTGGAGCGACAATTGCAACTTCAGATGAATCTTTCCCATATAAAACTTCGTTAAGTAAAATCGTTTCAGGTGAGTTTTCTTCACATTTTTCATTTAAAGTTTTAATCAATTCAACAGCCTTTCTTCTAACCTGAGGCAATTGATCAATTAAAAGAGTAACAACAACTGGAACAATTAAACCAATAAAGGTTGAAGAATCTAAGTTTTGAATAGTTTTGTTAAGTTTTTCGATTGCACAAAGTCTTGCCTTGATTGGAGAACTTGAAGTTGCTAATCTTAACAAAAATGAAATAATCAATGCTGGTTTAGTCAATGAAATTTTAATTAATTCGTCAGTCGAATTATTTGACATACTTTTCAAGAACAAATTATAAAATGTTGAATATTGTTCATATGTTTTTTTATCATCTGATAAGAATGACGCAATTGATGCTTTATTATCATTATACAATTTAATTAAATTTTCATCAAGGGCAGATTCATTCAATTCAATAGCAACATCAATGATTTCATCGTCTTGATTGTTAATTTGGGCTGAATCAACTAACACGCACTGAACCATCATTTCTAAATCGGATAATTTAATATTCAGTTTTTCCAAAGTTTGCAAAAATAATTGTTGATTGCCATTAATGAGAAATTTCACTAAATCAATATAATACTTATTTTCACTACTAGAATTATTTATAATCGATTTCAAAACTTCTGCTGTAATCAAAGTATACTGTTGTTTGGTAAAATCAATATTTGAAAATTTAATACTTTTTAACATAGTTGAATTAATATCCATATTATTGAGGACCAATGCTCGTAAATAGATACAAGCAAATTTACCATTGTTTTTAGTTGTCTTCAAAACATCCAAGTAAGAAGCTGATTCATTGACAAAAATATCACTTGGTAGTAAATCAACAATTTTCTTTGGTAATGGTTCTAAACCTTGCTCTTGTATTGATTGTAAAAGTTTGATAGAGCAACTAAATGCAGTTAATTTTGTATTTTCAGCACTTGACAGTAAAATAGTTTCAACAGAAGCCAAAATAATTTCTCTTGTTAATGGAACAGATGTTGCAATAACAATTAAGATTGTATAGGCAGAGATCTTAGATTCTTTATCATCTGATGCTAACAAAGTGGAAACAGTTTCTAGAGCAAATGGAATTAAAGACTTTAGTTTATCTGAAGCTGTTGAAGATAATGCAGCAATAGCTGAGATTGCTGTTGAAACATAAAATACCAATAATTTTCTATATTGATTTTTGTGACGTAATTCATCTTGTAAAAATTTTGAATACAAATTAAAAAACTCCATATCAGTGAAAACTTTAATAATTGAGTTTCTGGATGGATTACTACCCGCTTTCTTAAAATTGATTGCCCAAGAAAACAATTTTGGTAAATCAGTAATAACATAGAGAATACGTGGGAAAACTGGTTGATCATGATATGGAAGAGTTGACAACAATAAATGTTCAGCATTATAAATATTCATTTGGAACCTTCTTAAAGGCCATTCTGCAGCTCTAATTGAAATTGCTAAATGCCAGTAAGGTGCAAGTAATGAAAGAAATGCATTAATTGTTTTGTTCAAATTTTCATTTTCTTCTTGACTTTGAACTTGTCTATCGATTTGAATTGATGCATTACTGAAAATAGAGTTTTTAAATTTATTAAAACGACGATCAAAAGTTTCTAAACGTTCTAAAGCTTCGAGTGAATCATAATAAATAGTTTCATAATCTTGAGTTGCAGCAATTAAAGGATCTTGAAGAAAAGAAACTGAATGAATTTTAGTTCTTTTCTTTCTATCTAAAGCAACAGCCTTGCTACGTAGTGCAATTCCTGCTAATTGATCGGCTAATGTAGACATATTAGACAGTGGCTTGGATTATTTCAAAAAGAAAAACAAAGAAAAGTAGTTACTATTTGATTTTTAAAGTATATAAAATTTGAAAAATACGAAAATTTTTTTTAGAAAAACAAAAGTCGAAAAAATAAAAAATAAAACTAAAATGACGTTCCTAAAAAGGAACTAGTTGAAATCAAAGTTTTGATCAGGCCGATTAAATTAAGTTATTCTATATTCACTAATGTTATTTAAAATACACGATTACTCCCCCCCCCCATTTCATTAACAGCTATTCATTGAACTCTTTTAAATACAATGGTCCCAACACATGGTTCAAGTTCAGGATAGTCTTCAGGAATTTTACCGGTGATAACTATATCAGGTTCATTTCGACTTACACGTAAAACATCAGTGAACTTTTTGACAAGTTCAATTTGCTTATTACCAGCTCCGTGATCTTCCATATCACTAAAATCTTTCCATTTATCTTGCGCATCAATTTCAGGAATACCAGTTTTGGCAAGTTTAACTAAATCCATACGATATTCATTTGTTTCAGGTATTTTATAAACACTAACCTTATGCAATCTTCGGTCTTTATCGGTATCTAGAGGAGAATTACTATTTGGATTAATATCTTCATCAAGAAGGAAATCTGTTTTGGAATTATAATAAATTTCGGCGTGTTTAATTTCTAATGCTGACAAACTAAACATCGTACCTACCCCAAAAAATGGAGAATCATTAATGTAAACCAATATAGTGGCAAACCCAGATGGTGTGCAACCAACACTGATAGAACAGTCATTAGCATACTTGAAAGTCTTTTCACTTGGATATTGTGGTACTTGTTGTGGATCTTTATATATTGGAGGATTAGTATCTCCTTGTTCAATATTATTTATTTCCTTAAAAAGGTCGTTGGG
Organism: Pichia sp. NRRL Y-12830; assembly: GCA_030564565.1. NCBI lineage: Eukaryota > Fungi > Ascomycota > Pichiomycetes > Pichiales > Pichiaceae > Pichia > Pichia sp. NRRL Y-12830. The sequence continues at coordinate 186,716 of JAJLVO010000014.1, forward strand.
GTCTCCTTGCGAATTTGATATAGAGCCTTCTGAACTTTGCATTGCTTTTATTTTGATTAGATGTCTTTGTGAAGGAAAAACTACTGTATTGCAAACTACATCAAAGTTATTCAATCCTATTAAATATTAAATACAAAATTCCGCACACGCCTTATCCCACAAAAGCTCCACCCTTGCACCGGCCGCATATGGTTGCGGTTGAGAGGCAGCATGAATGGCCGTGGTTGGGTGTGTTTGTGCGGTTCTCTCCAGGCTACTCATAAGCGGGTTGTGGCTAAACAACACCATATTTCGCAGGTCATTGGTAACATACTCATGCATGTTTCGGCGTTGGAGACTACTTTGGGTCCATACTCCAGGTTGACGACAGGTCGGTTCTGGTTGTTTTTGCTGAAATATTTCTGGCTTACTAAACTGCGAATTTTCATGGATGGAATTTCGAGTGGAGCTATAATTATCTTGGTTTAACCATGCATTTCCAACGCTTTCATTTTCATATGCACTATTATATGATTCCCCATCGATTTCGTTCTTTATCATCAACTGTTTCCATTGAGTTCTCATCATATTTGATAGATTTTCATAGTTACCAGTGGTCACATCACTGGTATCAACTGCTCTGTAATCTTTATCAACACCATCATTTAACTCTAATGAGTTTGTAGTTGTATTATCATCTGTTATTGATGTTGTTGTTTCGTCAAATGAATTATCCGATTCATCATTATCATCACTATTTTCCACACTTTGATTTTGTGCAACACTTGCATCACCATTAGAGTTCACACTCACCATATTTGTTAGCTTCGAAATACTAGAATTTGAAGTTTTATCAGAGGGGTTGCTAAATACACTTTCTCGTGGTAAATTATTACTATTAGCACGCGTGTCTTGCAAGTATGACGTTTTGAATAATTTTTGACTTTGTAGCTGATTTTGTGATTGATTTAAATTATATGAATATTCAATATTATTATTTGTAGAATTATTAATACTATCAATAGATCTAAATCTATTTTTATTTAGTGTAACATTTTTTTGGTGGATTTGTTGTTGTTGAAATTGTTCAAGTGCAGGATTTCTTCTTCCAGGCACAGTAGTTTCAAAAACAGTCGAATCATTATATGTATTAACAACGGAAGAGCTTGGGCTGTTATGATTACTATTAGAGCTCCCATTTATATTTGCAATACTATGTCTTTTGAACTGTGCCAAATGCAAAGGTGCAGTGACTGGTAAATTTTTCAATCGCCCTTGACTATCATGTCTTAATAATGGTGATCCATTATAACCGCTTATTAATCGGTTGTTCAAATTAACATCTTCATTAAAATTATTCAATCTATTCAGTAGCGTTGATGATCCCTGTGTTGATGAGGTACGTTTTAGAATATTTTTTTGCATTTCATATCTTTTGGGCAGCTGAGCTTGTCTACCTCTTTCACGTTCTAACATGATTTTTGTTAGTTCTATCCTTCCTTTCTCTAAAAAGACATTTAGGTTCTGAAAATGTCCAAATGTCAACGCATTTAAACCGAAAATGGCACTTTCTGCTTATCTATCATCTCATCGCAACCCTCGCCCTTCTATTGGACGATTAGAAAAGAAAAATTTCCGTTAACGGTCTGTCGCTGGAAAATTTCAGAAACCAAACACCAAACACCGTATCGCGCCGGTTTTTCAAGAATTCTATATTGTTTTATCGTGGGCATTGCAGCCAGGAATATCATCTCAGATAGCTTATTACTTATTACAGTCACACAACCCTACTTAATTATAAATTTGGATTGGTGGGATTTTATCTGCCTTGTAAAACCAGTTCGATCCCTCAACTTCTTTCTTTAACCATTTTGTGGGGAATAAGACAATATGCCCTTTTACCAATTTCATTAGCTTCATACTGCTTTGATAATCATAAACAGCACCCCTACCATATCCATTTGCACCTGTTATATTAGCTGATACTTGCCCATTAATCTTAATATATCTTTCAAGTTCTGCTAATTTCGCATTTCTTTCTAACTTACGTTGATGCTCCTCAACATCACGTAAACTTGGCTCATAATCTTCAATATTAATAGTCCTATTATTGGTATCGTCATCATGACTATTATCTTTACCCGAATCCTCATTGATTATCTCTTGATTACCTCTAGAAATATTTTGATAAGTTGAAAATGCGTTCTTCATATCTTTAAATTCTTTATAATCTTTCCACGTTTGAACAACATCATCAGGTTGTGAATGGTAAACCATTTGAAATAATAAAGTGTTTCTAATTGCTTGTGTCATCCATGTACCTTCATAAAAATCAATATCCAAAGGATCTTCAAACCCGTATGGATCAATAAAGTCAACATTAATTTTTGGTAAAAAACTTTTATCAATATCATTAATATCATCATTTGTTAATTTGAGTAATGGTATGTCAGTTATTGAAGTTGTTGTTGTTGGAAAACCATTTAATAATCCTTCATTTGGTTCATTGTATTCATCATTTGAATTAGATGTTTTAATATTATTGTTCTCATTTTTCCCATTTTTATCGTAGCAAAAATTGTTAATATCGTTCGAAGATGATGGTGTACCAGTAGTAGAAGTCGCTGATTCTTTGTTTAACATTTTTGAATACAATTTTCTTATATAGAATAACCTTTTAATCATTGTCCATTTATCAATGTTGACCGAATCTTGTTCGATTGCACTCAAATTTTTGTTATTTTCCTGTGACAAAATTTCAAGTATATCCTCAAATTTTGGTAATTGCTTACAGTTGTTATTAGCTTCACCGTGTGAAGAATTGATAGAATTGACTTTATAATTTAAAAAGTCATTAATCTTTTTCTTCTCATATTTATAAAATCTTGAATTGAATCCATCAACACTACCTTTAATTTCATTTCGATGATTTTCATTTGTAACTCTTGCATCCGTTGATAAATTTTTAGAGCTTCTAATGCCAACATTTTCAATTCCTGACCTGTGATTAAAAGAGTAAGAAAATTCAATATCATCCAATGACGGTGATTCATCACTTTTTGTTTTAATATCCTTAAATTTGGAAACCATTTCATGAGTTAATTTTTCTCCATTTATTTCATTATTAAACTTTTTCAAATTTTGGAAATAAGGCGTACCTTTGTTTAATCCCAAAAGGTATCTTGTACCCATCTCAACCATTGCACTTAAATATTGTTTATTAGCACTTGAAGAAGCAGAAGCAGAAGATAATGATGATGATGCAGATGTGGATGCAGATGCATTCAAACCGACTTCAGATTTACAAAATTGTTCAATTTCACTGAATCTTCTCTCTATTAAATCAACTAAATCAACATCAATTCCCAGATGTTCTCTCATTAATCTAACTCTTAAAGAATGTGAAAATTTACCAACATAATAAGGTTTACCATCCATTCTTGATTTAACCAAATCTTTATCTCTTACAATTGAGCAAACTTCAGAATCTCTTGTACCTCTCATTGATCTTTCATTAATATTAGCAGATCCAATAATTGCAATTCTATCATCAACAATCATTGTTTTTGCATGAACATATAATTGTTCGGTTGTTAATAACTTTTTATCACCGATTAGTCCCCATTTTCTTAAAGAATAAAATGTAATATAATCTTCAGGTTTAATTCCTACTCTACGTAATCTTGCAAATATTGAAGTTTCACCCATTGAAATTGACATATATTGACATTGCATAATAAGTCTAACTGATCCACCTTCCTTTGAATCAACATTAGCTTCAAATCCTGGCATTAATGGTATAACTATAATTGCTTTCCAAGTTTCACCCTTCGTATGTGCAGTTATGATCCTATCAACAATCGCATCACCAATTTGATTTTTAACAACACAATTATCAATGGTACAACTTGTAACAAAAAATTGATTCTCAATATAAATAAAATGCTCACTTTGTTCAATACATTTAATATAAGCGTTTTGAATACTTTGTTCATGTTCTTTCAATCCCAATGACCAATCACCACTTGATCTTAAAATTTGAATTTCACATGAACCTTTTAAATTCAAATTTTTCAATTCATCTTCAGTAAAAGATCTTGGTGGAATTAATAATGGTGTTGGCCTTGATGGTCTTTTTTGTCTTAATAAATAATTCCATCTTTGAATAAAATGTCTTGATAAATCTCTTGCAACTTCACCTGACAATACCATATGTACATCATGCCATGGCATACGTGGAACATTTTGTCTATCATACATATCTTTATGTGGTGATGCCAATTCGAAAAAGTCCTTTCTACGTGGATTTGAATAATCTTTACCAGGAAAAAATTGATATTTTGCTTGGAAATCAGAATTTAAAGCAGAATCTTCAGAATTTAAAGATAAATTTGAATCAACATTATTGTTATTACTATTATTATTATTATGATTAGTACCCATTGATTTAAACTTTTCTTTACTATCATCAACTAATACATGATCAGGTGTATCATATCTACCAAAACATAAGTCAATACCACCTACAAAACCAATCGAATTATCAATAATTAATAGTTTTTCGTGATGTGCCCAAAAGAAAACATTCTGCATGATTTGATTTGGTGATCTTAAAACATAAATATTCTCATGTAAATCTAGTAATGAATGTTTTGTATACATTGAATCTGTAACAACTGTAGTACCAACATTTCTATAAACAATTATGAAGATTTTAACACCTTCTTCTGCTTTCCTTTGTAATAGTCTATCAATTCTATAATTTTGATTACCATTTGCAGGTCTTCTAAGGTAAAGTTCAGGTGACAACCACCAATCATGAATATAAATAACATCCTTAGCCATTTCAATTGCAGAAGATGCAGCATACCAATAATCTCTTGCATCAACAAACCATTGTGCAAAACAACTGGATCTAACAGGTGCAAATGAGTTGAATCTATGAGGTTTGGCCCATTCAGTTTCATTAATAACATTTTTCAAAGCCAATGCCCATTGCATTGTAATTTTTGGATTTCTTGCAATTAATTTAAGGGATCTTTCGGAATTTGTAATTTTAATTGTTGGATAAAATTTAGCATCTTTTAAAATTTTATTTGAATTTTCAAAATAGTTATCTTCATATTCATGTAAATCAATATCATCATAATCATCATCATCTTCTTCTTTATTTTCATTAAATTGAAATTCATATAAATTTCTTTCATTATTTATTTTGAGTTTTTCCAGATCATCTAAACCTTTGATTGTTAGAATTGTCTTTGAATCAAACAAAAAAACTTCTTCGGGTGTAGTCGATGAATTATCTGATGAATACACCAAAAATGAATCACCTAAAATACACCACTTACTTGAATGCCTTCTAATCATTTCATTTAAATCATGAAATCTAAAATGACCTACTTTCCAACCTTGTTTATTCGTACTTGATACAATAAATAAAAAACCTTCTTTCCTTTTTCTATAAATTTCATTCGATAAAAGTAAAGAAAATGATGATAATTCAAAAAATTGTAACACTTTAATTGATTGATCAGTATTTGCAAGATTTTTTATCAAAATATCAAAGTATTTTTGCATATCAAGTGTATATTTTGAATTTAAGTTATTCCGTTCACGAATTACTACAATATATTTTTCCTTTATAGATTTACTATTATTCTCAGTTTTTCTTTTATGGTTTGAAATTCTAAAATTTGTTGAAAATCTACTTAAAGTTCTTGAAATTGAATGATTTGATTCAATTGTATTGTTCGTTGATTCCCTTCGAATTGGTATCGGAGCTTCAGGTTGATCAGCGTTTTCAGTGTAATAATAAATTTCTTTATCACCATTAATTAACCCTTTTAATTTTGAAAAATGTGAAGGTAATAAGGGGAATTTTGGTAAATCTAAATCTTTTCTTTTTATAGCATCAACTCTGTCCTTGGTATTCTTTTTTTGTAACTTTTTATGTAAATATAATAAAGATTTAACATCCTTTTCAATATCCCAACGTAAAACATGATCACCAATACCATATTCAAGATGAAATCTATAAATTCTATTTTTAGCAAAAGTTGACAATTTCAATAAATCTTCATTATTAAAGTCAGAAATTAAAGTTGAAGTTTTCTCACGATCAATAAAGTTATTATGGTTATTTTTAGTGTTATTGTTTGATAATGAATTATTATTATTTAAAACATTTTTATTGTTTGGATTATTTGAATTTTTCAGTTTCAATCTTGTTAAATAAACATCGGTTGTAATATCAGTGAGGTATATACTTAGTAAGTTTAACATTAAAGGCCCATTTTTAAGGCCATTTTCATCTTGAAAGAAAGCAGATCTCAAACCTATTATATCACTAGAACCCAATAGGAGAGAATCTACAACTTTTGAAGTTTTTAAATCATTTTTTTCATCAAGAATAACCTGTGGATCATTTAAATCCAATTTAACAGCTTTCTGTAATTTTTGTATTTCATTAAATATTGATTCATTTTTTGAAGCAGAAGAAACAATATGTTTTTCTGAAAACCTTTCCTTGTTTGAATGTTTCCAAGTAGAATTTCTATTTGGTAACGATATTGGTTCAGATGGAGCTATATGATCAATTAGGTTTGTAGCTTCATTTTCTTTATTTTCCTCTTTGTTAGTAATCAAAGATAATAAATCATTTTCTAAAGATAATTTCCTAGATCCATTGGCTTCTAATTGTTTTAGTTTATTAATATTATCGTCGATTTTATTCATTCTTTCAACATCAATTGATTCACGTCCACCTGAATCTTCCATGTTTTTAAAAGTTTTATGAGATAACAAGTTTTTGAATCCATTTCTGAACACATCATCAATAGAAATAGAACCATCAATATACGCAAATGGTGCTTGTAACGGATTCAATGTTGACTTATTATCTATTACTTCTGAATCTTTTATTCTTTTAGCCATTATCATGTCTTTTTTTTCCCTGGATCCTAACAAACCCAAGGATGGGGATGGCGGAGTCATGGTTTAATGAATTGATTAAAGAGAAAAGGATCAAATGATAATGACAATTTTGTGACATAAATAAAAAATCAAAGGCACCTAATATGGGGAGTCTCTGTTTTTGGATTTTTTTTAATTTTTTTTATTTTTTTGATAAACATGTTTGAATTATGGTGGGAAAAATATACAGTATAAAATACTGAAATACGAAAACCGCGGATGATTAAAATTTTCTTGGGAAAGGAAAAAAGAAAAACGAAAAAGCTAGGGAAAAAGGGAAAAATGTGTAAAAATACATGAAAATTTCATGGGGAAAAAAAACAGCTCGTATATCAGATTATTTATAAAGCATATACATAAGATTGGAGTAGACTATTATAGACATATATACAGGAATGGGAAACCCAAGGTTAAAACTTCTTTTCTAAGATTTCTTTAACAATTTTTGAATGATCACCTTTGATTCTCAAACATCCATTGATTGTACGACAGCTGAATTGAGATTTTTCAATGTCTGGGAGAAGAGCCTGTAAATCGTTTCTGAAAGAAATAATATTCCCTTGAACACGTTTGATGTCTGTGTACACAGCTTGGGATCTTATAGTTTTATAAACAGGCAAATTACCTTGGGATGTACGTGGTATATGGTATTGAAGAGGTTGAGGTTTGGATGTGAGTTGGGAAACGGAAAGAGAATCAAGGGAAGGTAAGAGTTTTGCAAGTCTTGAAGCTGCAGATGGAGAAACAGACATGGTGATCGTTTATGTTGTAAGAGGGGGTTCGGACGGCAAGAGTATTGTAGGTATTTCCAAGCAGCTTGGGTACTCAATGAAGGTACTCTATTCCACACTGACTTTTGAGGGTGTAGCAAACGTTGGGAAAAGGTGCGTGGTGCACGGGTGTGCGCTTGGTGGGAAAACCTGCGTCGTTTGGAAAACGCCCACGAAAAGCTGGGGGAGGATCAGAGACGGCCCGGGAAGGCTCTTTCCGGGGTCGGGTGATGTGTGTTTTCTTAGAAAAGTGGTTATTATAAAGAGGTGTCCGTCTTTCTGAAGTGCTTTCTGTACTGGTTTCTCGTCTTTCTTTTCTTCTTCTTGTTCCCTGCTCTTTAACAAATTACAAATAACAAATAACAATCACTCAATTAATCAAGTATGTCTAGAACTTTTTTCGTCGGTGGTAACTTCAAAATGAACGGCTCAAAAGCCTCAATCCAATCTATTGTTGACAACCTTAACAAGTCAACCCTTGCTTCCAATGTTGAAGTTGTCCTTTGTCCACCTGCTCCTTACCTTGCTTGGACTGTTGATCACAACAAACAATCCACTGTCTCTGTTGGTGCGCAAAATTGTTATGATAAACAATCTGGTGCTTACACTGGTGAAGTCTCTCCTTTAGCAATCAAAGATTCCGGTGCTGAATGGGTCATCTTAGGTCATTCTGAACGTAGAGCTATCTTCAATGAATCTGATGAATTTGTCGCTGAAAAGACTAAATTTGCTATAGATAACGGTCTTAAGGTCATCCTTTGTATAGGTGAATCAATTGATGAAAAGAAAGCTGGTAAGACTTTAGATGTTTGTAAAAGAGAATTATCTGCTGTCATAAAAGCTGTTACAGCTGATGATTGGAAAAGTATCGTCATTGCTTATGAACCAATTTGGGCTATTGGTACCGGTTTAGCTGCAACCTCTCAAGATGCTCAAGATATTCATGCTTCAATTAGAAACTATTTAAGATCTGAAATCGGTGAAATCGCTGATAAAGTTAGAATTCTTTATGGTGGTTCTGCAAATGGTAAGAATGCTCCTGATTTCAAGGATAAGCCGGATGTTGATGGTTTCCTTGTTGGTGGTGCCTCATTAAAGCCAGAATTTGTTGATATAGTTAACTCAAGAAAGTAAATTAATTATTTTTAAAACATTAAACATTAAACGTTACACATCTTCTTTTTCTATTTCTGTATAGTTTTCTAGAAACTCTTCTGTTTCAATCCCTTTTACTTTTAATTTACGTATGAGCTCCTTATTTCTAGCAATCGCACGCCTCTCACATTTACTTATACTACCACTAACTCCAACACTCTCCCAAATAACATTTCTACCTTCTAATGTTTGAACAAAAAACATGGCAGCCAAAACCGTTTCAACTGCATCAAAATGAACTCGCAGTATCCCTGTTGATGTCTTATTTGAAAAATATTTCACTACAAACGATGTCAACGTATCTGATAATGCCTTGTCTCCAAAATTTTTGGTCATTGATAATCTCAATGTAGATGCAAGAATTTTAGGTGATAACGTAGTCGTTGATTGACTTGGTAGTATATTATCATATTCACCTTCTTCGGGATAATGTAGCTGAAATAAAATGTATCTTGTCTTAAGCCTAACCATAATATTATATATGTGTGTCTTTACGGGAAGTAACCAAATATTACTGTACAGTTCTTTACTTTAAACACTATCAAAAGTTTTATTTTCATGTCAACGACGATCGACGTAAACTTTATTTTGTTTTTAACTTTTTTTTTTTTTTTTCTTCTTCTCCATTTTGTTTCTTTTCATCTTTTCTCATTTTTCCGACAATTAACGATACAGTTTACAATCAACGTTAATTTTATTTGATAAATCAAATTTCTTCTTTTCTACATTTTAGTTTGAAACTTTTTAACAATTGTGTATGAACAGACTTGTTTATCAATTTAAACGCTCTTTTTCAACTACAATGTCCATATACACAAACCCTGCAACCAATCCAAAAGTTCAAGAATGGCCAGCTTTTAAAGTTCGTGACACATTTCTGAACTATTTTAAAGAAAAAAATCATACTTTTGTTCCATCATCTTCTGTCATTCCTCATGATGATCCAACTTTATTATTTGCAAATGCTGGTATGAATCAATATAAACCAATTTTCTTAGGTACTGTTGATCCATCTTCTTCTTTTGCAAATTTGAAAAGAGCTGTAAATTCTCAAAAATGTATTAGAGCTGGTGGTAAACATAATGATTTAGAAGATGTTGGTAGAGATTCTTATCATCATACATTTTTCGAAATGTTAGGTAACTGGTCATTTGGTGATTATTTTAAGAAGGATGCAATTTCTTATTCTTGGGAATTGTTAACTGAAGTTTATGGTATTCCAAAGGATAGATTATATGTTACATATTTTGGTGGTGATTCAAAATTAGGACTTGAACCAGATTTAGAAGCTAAAGAATTATGGCAACATGTTGGTGTCCCTGATGATCATATTTTACCTGGTAATGTTAAAGATAATTTCTGGGAAATGGGAGATCAAGGTCCATGTGGTCCATGTTCTGAAATTCATTATGATAGAATTGGTGGTAGAAATGCATCGAGTCTTGTTAATGAAGATGATCCTGATGTTTTGGAAATTTGGAATAATGTCTTTATGCAATTCAATAGAGAATCCGATGGTTCTTTAAAACCACTTCCTGCAAAACATATTGATACAGGCTTAGGATTTGAAAGATTAGTTTCACTTTTACAAGATGTTAGATCAAATTATGATACTGATGTTTTCGAACCTTTATTTATTAAAATTCAAGAAATTACTGGTGTTAGACCATATACTGGTAAATTCGGCAAGGATGATACTGATGGTATTGATACTGCTTATAGAGTTTTGGCAGATCATGTACGTACTTTAACTTTTGCATTAGCTGATGGTGGTGTTCCGAACAATGAAGGTAGAGGTTATGTTTTAAGAAGAATATTGAGAAGAGGTGCAAGATATGTTAGAAAATATATGAATTATCCAATTGGCAATTTCTTTTCACAATTATCTCCAACCTTAATCGAACAAGTGAAACATATTTTCCCTGAATTAGCAAAAGACCCATCATCAATTTTTGAAATTTTAGATGAAGAAGAAGCTTCATTTGCAAGAACTTTAGATAGAGGTGAAAAATTATTCGAACAGTACGCATTAATTGCATCAAAAACTCCTGAACAAACATTATCTGGTAAAGATGTTTGGAGATTATATGATACTTATGGTTTCCCTGTTGATTTAACAAGATTAATGGCTGAAGAAGCAGATTTAAAAATTGATGAAGCTGGTTTTGAAAAGGCAAGAGAAGCTTCAAAGGAAGCTTCAAAGGGTACCAACAGTAAAACTGGTAAAACTTTACTAAAATTAGATGTTCATTCATTAGCTCAATTAAGTGATGAAAAAGTTCCTGTCACTGATGATTCAGCAAAATATGATACCAAGGACATTAATTCAAAAATTTTGAAAATCTTAATTGATGGTGAATTTGTTAATACTATTGATGCAAATGTTGATTCCGGTAAACAAATTGGTATTTTATTAACTAAATCTCCATTTTACGCAGAACAAGGTGGTCAAGAGTTTGATACTGGTAAAATTGTCATTGATGGGAAATCCGAATTTCAAGTTGAGAATGTTCAAGTTTATGCAGGTTATGTTTTACATACTGGTTATATTCAAGAAGGTTTATTAAATGTTGATGATGAAGTCATTGCAGGTTATGATGAATTAAGAAGATGGCCTTTAAGAAATAACCATACAGGTACTCATATATTAAACTTTGCACTGAGAAAAGTAGTTGGTGAAAATGTTGATCAAAAGGGTTCTTTAGTTGCACCTGAAAAATTAAGATTTGATTTTAGTCATAAAAAGGCGGTTGATTTATCAGAATTAGAACAAGTTGAAAATATCGTTAATTCAATCATTAAAGAAAATCTTAAAGTTTATGCAAAACCTGTTGGGTTAGAAACCGCAAAGGGTATCAATGGTTTAAGAGCAGTTTTCGGTGAAACTTATCCTGATCCGGTTAGAGTTGTTTCTGTGGGTATTCCAGTTGATGATCTTTTAGCTGATCCAACGAGTGATAAATGGACTAATTATTCAATTGAATTTTGTGGTGGTACTCATGTTGCAAAAACTGATGACATTAAAGATTTTGTTATTATTGAAGAATCGGGTATTGCAAAGGGTATTCGTCGTATTGTTGCTGTTTCTGGTACTGAAGCTAAGGAAGTTCAAAGAAAGGCGGCTGAATTTAATCAAATTTTAGATAATGTTAGTAAATTAGAGTATGGAGAAATTAAGGAACGTAAAGTCAAAGATTTAAACACTGACCTTGGCAAATTATCAGTTTCTGTTGTCGAAAAGGCAAAATTAAAGGAAAAATTCAACAAAATTGACAAATCAATTAAAGATGAAACTAAACTACGTGTTAAACGGGATACTGCTAAAGTTATGGATTCAATTAAATCATTTTTTGCTACTTCAGAACATTCGTCAATCTGTACCATTAAAATTGAAGCATCTCCAAATGCAAAAATTATATCTGAAGCTATTAATTACATGAAAAAAGAACAAAAAGATTCTTCATTATTCTTAATTTTAGGTAATGATTCAAAGGTTGCACAAGGTGTTTATTTATCACCAGCTATCTTCGAAAAAATTTCAGCAGTTGAAGTTGCAACAAAGGCATCTGAATTCATTGGTGGTAGAGCTGGTGGTAAGGGTAATTCTTGTCAAGGTATGGGTGATAAGGGTGAAAATTCAAGTGTTGCAATTGATCAGATCAAAAAACTGCTAGAAGAAATTTCCATCTAGATTTTGATTTACTACCTTCATTCCACTATATTTATAAATTTTTGTTTAAAACTTGTATTTACTGTTAATTAACATAGTTTATTTTATTCTATTTCCTTTTATATATGGTAAATAGTAAATAATCGTGGTTAACATTGACGTTTTACCAAGGGTTGATGTGGCATGTACAATTCGCAACAAAATCGTATTTTTGATTTTCTTTTCTTTTCTTCAGCCTTTATTGTCAGATAGCCAAAATATATTCCATTTTTAACTACACATCAAAGATTGAAATGCTTACAGATATTCGAATAGTCCTATGGAAGTACAGCATAATACTGCTTTTAGTACTTATAAATATTTTGGCAGTTTCATCACTTGAATTAGACGAATCGAGTAGATTTGAATCTCTGTTGCCAAATTTAGATAAGAAAGCTATAACCAACCATGTACATATATTAAACAAAATTGAAACCACTTTTTCAAATGTAGGTGATTCTGCCAACTATGTTATTATTAATGAAGCTGTTCCTGTCAAAGATTCAATAAATTATAACGATGTTCTGATTTACAGATTTGATCCAAATTTAACTGATTATTGGACACATTCGTATCAACTTACAGCTTATTTGTCAGGATCACTTTGTAAATTACCTGATAACTGGGATGATAAATTATCAGTTAATGGACTATCTATATATTATACATTTAATGAGACTATTGCAATAAATAAACAGATCGAGTTTATGAAACCGATTCCATTTGAAAATGGATTTGCTGGCGGTTTGGCATTAAGGCGGATAAGTTCAGAGATTGATAGTTATGCACTATATATTCTAGTTGTACCCGACGATTGTTCAGGTTGTGATGAAACTTCTAACTGGATATTTGAATTTGCAGTATCACAAAAAACTATTTTGTTTCAGTATGATCAGGAACCAAGAATTTCAATCGTCGATGTTGATTATGAATCGGCAATTTTCCAAACTGAAGAAATCATTTTTGGCCAGAATAGGTCTTATGGTATGTACCTTTTTGAGAATCAATATCCCATTCCAATTGCATTAAATCAATCATGGTGTGCTATAAGTGAAAATGAAAATTATACACAAGTAATTCAAATCAATGAAACAAATCTGATTAATAACGATATGCTGTTTGTGGTTCCAGGTTTAGCCGTTGGGAAATCATATTCCGCTGTTTTAGTTATTACTTATCTAGAGTTGCCTTATGGTGGGGGTATTTTTGAACCAATATCTTTCACAATGTCAAAAACAAAATCATGTAAATTAGCTTACGGACTAGATTTTTGTGATGAAGTTGCATATTCAATTCCAATATCGTCAAAATTTTTACATGGTAAAGAATCATGGAATGAATTTATCTCTGCATATGATAATTATACTGAAAGTTTATTTCAACCTTTTGACTTTGCACTACAACAAATTCCATGTGACACTGAATTAGATGCAAGATATTCACCATTTAGAACATGTGATGATTGTAGATACTCTTATAAACAATGGTTGTGCTCAGTTTCTATACCCCGATGCGTCTCATCGTTGAATATTGGACCTTTTAATAAATATTACGATTCAGGAATGGGAAGAAATAAATTTATTCAGGAAGAAATAAGTCCTCCATTACCATATGCTGAAGTTTTACCATGTCTAAATGTTTGCCAGGCCATAGTTCGTGATTGCCCAGCAGACTTTGGTTTTGGATGCCCAGAAACTGTTGAATTGGTTCAACTGAGTTACGGTGATCCCGATTTATTTGATTTTTCAAATTCTTTTGATCATGATAATAATGCTTCAAATATTGTTGCTGGTGATAATGATGGTGATAAAGTTTCACATTCAACACATCCTGGTATTATCACTTCTGAAAAAAATGGTGTGATAGAGACCTACAGAGTTTGTAATTACTTAGGTATAAGTAATTTACAAACTACAACCAATACATAGAGAATAAGTTACTGGTGTATTCTGTCTATAAAAATTTACATTTATTTAACGCTTTTGACGCTTAGTTTCAGACTCTTCCTTTAATTCTTCATTTTCATCCACTTCTGTTTCTTCTTTCTTGACAGCCTCTGGATGAGCTGCAATAGACTCTTCCATTTCTTTCCTAATGTTAACAGCACTACCTTCTTTTAGGACCTTTTCTAAAACAGGCGCCCAAATTGCTTCACCGTATTTAGTAAAATCTTCTAATTCAAATACGTTTTTTTCTAAATCCCATTCAGCCTGTTTCCATCTAACAAGTTTGACCATATATGAGCTTGAACCAACACAACGTCCCATGTCACTTAATAATGATCTAATATAAGTTCCTGATGAAACAGTTGCATCAAAATGCAATAGTGGAGCCCTGTATTCATCATCTTCATAAATTTTAGAGTCCTTTATTATTTTCATGGATAATGGTAATTCTTTGTTATCCTTGTTTTTATCTAACCATACTTTGGAAAACGGGACCAAATGATCGTTCAACGTTGGATTATTGGCTAATTGTTCTGCTAGGGATTTACCGTTTTCATCAATTTCACTTTTCATAAATTTATAATCATGTTTGTTTGAAAGAGTGCCATCTTTGATAGCCAAGTCATAAATTTCAACTTCTCTGCTCTTAATTTGGCGTGGTAATGGAAGTCCCTCTCTAGCGTATTCGTATAGTCGTTTACCATCCATTTTTAACGCACTAAAAATTGGTGGTGTCTGGTCTAGTTTGCCTACCATTCTTTCCTTGGTTTTATCCAATAACTCTTTTGTAACATGATTAACTTCAGTTTTCAATAATAACTCACCTTCACTATCACCAGTTGTTGTTGATCCACCTAATAAACCAACACATTCGTACTTTTTAACTGATCCATTAGTATAATCACCTAATTTTTTAGTGCCTGAACCAACACCAATAACCAAAACACCAGAAGCCAGTGGATCTAATGTACCACCATGGCCCATTTTCAGTTTTTGGGTCTTCCATTTCTTCATTCTTTGTTTTCCTAGAGATTTTGTTCTAACATCTTGAAGTTGTCTTAATGATTCTTTTGATGCTGTAGAAGAAGATAATATACGATTAACTTGGTCTAAAACTGCTCTGGATGTAGCTCCTGATTTTTTATTTATTGCAAAAACACCGTCCATGATTATTCTTCCTCGATACATGAAACAATACAAGTGTTTGCTAGGTATTCTAAGTAATGGACAAATCTGGAAAAGAAAAACCATAAAAAAAAAACTGAAAATCATGTTGAGGGACAGCAACTTGATTTTGATTTCTTTGATATGTTACGTACTTGTTATATATTACTTACATTCATTTAAGGTTGTTTGTAGCGCACTTTAAAGCTAATTGTTTATACCTCACAAAGAGCTAGAATACGTGATATTCTCCTCTTGATTTGATAACAAAATGTCACAAAAACATCCAAATGGAGGAGTTGCGGATCAGATCATTGCCGACTTAATCAATTTAGGTGTCGATGCAAAACGAAAGAATCCAGAAGTTAGATATGCCTGTGACCATTCAATTGAACTAATGAAACCATTTTCTTCTTCTTCTTCTTCTTCTTCTTCTAGCAGTCAAAGTGCTAAAACCGTCATTTTAGAAGAAACAATTACAAATCATCCTGAGTTTATTTCGCCTTTATTAATGGCTTGCCAGTCAAAGAATCCAAAAATCATAGCTGATGCAATAAAGTGTTTAAGTAAAATAGTTCAATTAAAACTATTACCAAACAAAGACTCTACACCTGCCGATTCTCCTGATCCAATTTCTAATGTTGTTGAAGCATTAATTGAAGCGTCAAATGGAGGTGAAGACATTCAAGTTAAACTTTTACAACTGCTGCCTTCATTTTGTCAATTATATGCTTTTAGAATCAATGACGAAATATTAAGTAATTTGCTTTTTGTTTGTTCGAATCTTCAAGGTGCCAACAAAACTCCAATAATTGTTAATACTGCACAGGCCACTTTTTCTCAACTACTTGATATTGCATTTGATAAAATTGATTCAAAATCTTTAAATGCAAAAATTTTAGAAAAAAAGTATGAAGTTACCATTGATAATGACGAAATAACTAAAGTAGATCAATGCCTTTATGACGCAAAGAGAATAGTTGCTGATTTATGTACATTAATTGAGCATCATAAACCGGTATTTTTGAAAACAAATTATATGAGTGAAGATTATGGATTCGAAGTTCTTGAAAGCTTGATTAAAAATAACTCTCAAAAGTTCTTGGATCACCCTGAGCTTGCTTTTTTATTGAGAACAAGAGTGGTTCCTGTTCTTTTGAGATTCTTATCATCAAGTAAAGATTTTACCTTAATGGTCAAAGTGTCAAGACTAATTTTTCTTTTGTTGAATGATGTCTTTGATGTTTTAAAGCTAGAATCTGAAGTTACATTAACTTTATTAATTCATATTACTTCAAAAGAATACAGATCCCCATATTGGAAAAAAATAATGGGTCTAGAAATATTTGCATCAATTTTTAAAAATCCACAACTAATAAAGAAATTATTTCAAGAATATGATAACAACCCAAAGGAAGAAAGAAAAAATATTATTCATGATTTTCTCAGTAATTGTATTTTAATTGTTACTACCCAAAAACATATATTAAATACAGGAGATCTAGTTCAACCGCCACCAGCTCAACTTGATCCCAACAATTCGGCCACACATTCCAAACAACAACAACAGAAAAAACTAATACAACCAGTTGGTATGAGAGTTACTGATTTTGCTAAAATTCAAAGATTTATTGATTCAATAGACAAGCAAGATCCTCCTTCGATTCCAGAGTCTTACAGCTTATATTTAATCTTACAAATATTAGTATCGCTTTCGGATTGTATTCAAAATAGTACTCTGCAATTACTGAAATCAACAGATCCAGAAGTATATATTACCAGAGAATATTTTGATAAAAGTGATAATAAAGTGCTCACAAAGCAGTTCAATGAAATAGTTGATTTGATAAGTGCCACTTGGCATTTACAGTTGAGCATAACTGACATATTTATTCATTCAACTTTAGATAATGAACTATTTTTAAATTGTCTGAAACTTTTAGAAAATTTATGTTATTGTTCTGGTATATTATCAATTGATACAGTGAAGAGTCCGCTTCTTAAATATATTGGTGTTTGTGCATTAAAATTAGATGGTACTTTTGGGTATAAAAGTAGAGTTATGACAATTGGTGAATCGATTGTTGGTACTATCAGCTCCACATTGGGACATGCAGTCTCCAACATTTCAAATGGAAATACAATTGAAAATGAAAACATAAGTGTTGTTAAACTATATCCACGTACAATTAATACCAGACAAACACTATGTTTTCATACTTTGTCAAGGCTCGCAGTTTCATTAGGTGCACATTTATTCAATGATTGGAAAATTATATTATCAGTCCTGCAATGGATCAGCTATTACATTGATGGTCCAACCATGTATAATAAAAAGAATGTTCCGCCAATTTCACAATATTTAAGTAATCGAGATCTTCAAATTATTGAACATTCTTTAACTGAATTGAACAAAAGCATTTATAATCAAGATGAAAAAACGTTTAATAATTTACTAAAAATGGGAATAGCTCTTTCAAATGAAGTTATGACTAGACATAACAAAGAAACGTTTGGCCAATTTCCAGTTACTGACAATGATGAAATACAACCATGCATTTTCAATAAATTATATTACATTAATAAGGTCACCGATATTGCAATATTGAATCCAAAAAAGTTTTTAGTTCGTTCAGAGTATAATATGAGCGAATTGATGAATTATTTCAGTATAATTGTTAATGATAGATCTAGTTCAGATGAAATTAGATTACTTGCAAGTAGAAGTTTTAATCAAATTGCAAAATCTGCAATTGAAAGTGGGTTTGATAATGAAGAAGATGAAACACATTTACTAACCGAGAAAGGAGTTTTGAATAATCTATGTTCCTTTTTGAGTCAATTATCAGAACTCCCATTATCAAATGAACTTTTAGTTGCAAACTGTGAGGCTGAAATTTATCTTCAATGCTTAGAAACTTTGAAAAATATTATTGATAGATATGGTAGTTTAATTCAAGAATCATGGAATGTTGTCACACAAATGATTAATTTTCCATTTTTGATAATTAAAAATTATGATACAGAAATTATTGAAGAAAAAAGCATCTCCGAGAATATTGTTTCCCTTTTAAAATCAACATTCGAGACATTAAAAGTTATTTTGGATGAAATGTTACAATGTGTTCCAAAAAATCAAATTCGAGTTATTATTGACAGTTTATATCATTTTGTTGAACAGAATTTTGACATTAATATTTCTTTTAATTCTGTAAGTTATTTTTGGTTAATAAGTGATCACATTAAAGAAAAAATGGAATTGTCTGATAATAAAAATGATATGTCGTTTAATATTAGATCAGAAGATGAATTAATTAAAGCTATTGTGAATGACTCAGCTAATTGTTACCAATATTACCAATATATTTGGATTTATCTAGTTTTACAATTGACAAAAACTGTTTCTGACAATAAAGCTCAAGTTCGTAATGGATCAATTATAACAATTTTTAACGTCATTGCCTCATTTTCATTGGATGGACCAATATTAAGTTTATTATATGATATTGTTTTAGAACCGTTTTTATTACATACAAGTTCTTTTGAATCACTTAATTCTTTGGAAGGTCAAGATTTGAAGGATTGGATGGAAAGTTTTATCAATATCACTAACGGTATAACCAAAATACTACTTGGTCAAATTAGTGTTCTTAATCAATCTAATATGGCAGATGTAAAAAAGTTCTGGTACGGCATCATGAAATTTTTTGTTGAACTAGTTAATCTAGATTATAACTGGCTTGATTTAAATAATCAAGTATTTAATAATTATCATGAAATTTTAACTTCATTTCTACAATTTGAACAGATACTATCTGATGATTTATTAGAATTATCATTTGAACCATGGTCCTCTGTTAAAATTAATTATAATTTTATTAATCCCTCATTATATCAAAAATCATTGTGCTCATTTGTTGATTGTTTCTCTGTTTCAATGACACTTTTTAAACCGATCATGACAACATCCAAACTTGAGAAGATGTTAATGATTTTAAATTCTTGTATTAGATATCCCATTTTAGCAGATTCGAGAACTGATGATAAAAGATGCACCTCATTACAACAGGCAATTTTAGATAACTTATCCAAAATAAAATTTGATAAAAGTGATAAGCTTTATCTATCATATGAATCCCTAATAATTCAACAATTAAATTTAATTGTAGTTCTTCCATTTCAAACAAGAGAGTTAATAGTCAAAAAATTAGGTGACAAAGGCGTTAAAATTCATACATTTATTGCTGCCAGTTATTATGGTATGAATCTTTTATCTGAACATTTAAATGATATTGAGGATTTAACATATTTAAATGATCGCTTAATAATTAAAGTTACAAAATCTTTATTGGAGCCAACTACCGCAAAACATGTGAAAGCTGTTGATTCCGACAAAAAAGAAATATTTCTTTGGGTTGTAAGTTTTCAAATATTAGTTAATAATATAACTAAAATTTTGGACCTTATATTAGAAGTGCCAGATTATGATTTTTCCAATAGGGTTAATAATGATTCATTGAATAAGTTATTACCATTTTACATGCAAGCCTTTGATTCATGTTTTGAATATATTGACACATTTGAAGAACAAAAGGTTATGTTTTCAGAATGTAAAGTGTTGAAAAAAATATTATTAAAATTTTTCAATACATTTTTCAATTCTAATAAAAATTTTATAATTGACAGGCAAACAATTGAGCAATTTATATCAACAATTTGGAATTTTTCTTTTTTCTATAAACATGATTCACTTATGAAATCAATAATACCAACTGGTAAACTAAATAGTCATTCAATGAACGATTTTGTTGAAATGTTATTAGATGAATCACATTGGAACGTTTATGGCACGACTGAATCCATTCAAAATTGTCAGGATTTGGAACTCTCACAAGAATGTTTTAATGATCTTGTTATGTTATCAAATTCCAATAATTATCGACATATTTCTGAAATTTGTTTGCCATTTTTTGTTGCACGATGTGCCTATGGCTTACGTAAATACACTATGGATGTTAAGCTACTGAATAATAGACCAATTCCAAGAATTCAACTGGTTGAGTTAAAGGCAATTACGAAAGGGTTTCAAAGCATTCTTGTCCATTCAACCTCATACAATGAAACCAACGTGGGATGCATGTATCCAATGCTAAAAAGTTTCCGTCCGTTCATGATTCAATTATTACCTAAAATCCCTACTAGGGATCTTCAACAAGATTTAACAGAAGTTTGTCTAAGATTATGCGATTAATTTACTAGTTTGTATTTATCGAATAAGTGAATGATTTGAAAAGTTTATCTAAATAAACATGTGTATAAATATAGAAAACTAAAAGTTAGTAGTAAAGTATTATTCTGTAAAATATATTATTGATATATCCTGAATATCAAAGCTATAAGTTATAACTGTTAGACATATCAACGTATTCTGGTTCATCATCATAAGCATAATTTGCTGGATTGTAAACAGATGCTATATTGGATTGACTATTAAAATTACTATTGATGTTATTAGAATCAGATTGATGACTGACACCATTTTCCTTTCTTTGACGTTCAAATTCACGCCATGTCATTTGTTGAATTTGTGAACCATCAAACTCACCTTCATGATCACCATGTGAGCCTTTATCTCCACCTTCTGTTTTTCTTGTGTCACCCCAACTAAAGTCGTCAAACTTCCAATATGCATATGTGGGTAAAACAAAATTCCAAATTGGTAATGAAAAAATATAGATTACCATCCAAATAACATACATCAAGTTAGAAACAGTGACAATAATCAAAAGTGCTGGTAAACCGAAAATAATACCCATAAGTATTAAAGAAAGTGTTGGCGTTGGAGTTGAGACAATTGCAATAATGATAATATATAGTGTGAATGTGATGGATGCAGGTAAAACAAGAGTGCCAATTAATTGAACGATAATAATGAATTGCATTGATAGGCAGAAAGCACCACATAAATCTTTAACCAGTGCTAATTCCATTAGGTTGTGAACAGTTGAATTAATCCAACGACGACGTTGCGATAATAAAACTTTGAATGTGTCTGGGACAACAGTTTTGCAAGCTGCCTTAGGAACAAACACTTGCTTTCTTCTTGGAAATGCTCTTAACATTAAGGATGTTAAATATCTATCTTCACCTAAAAGCAATAGATTCTTTTTGTGTAAACTATTTAAAACATTATCTGAATACTTTTCAACAATATCTGAATTTGCTAAAATTGGAACCCAAACATTTGTACTCTTCGGTGATTTGATCCGATACATACAAAAACAACCCGGTAAACAAGTAACACTACCAAAAACAGATTCAAATGCTTTTGATTGATGATGTGAAATATAATACTCAAAAACTTGAATAGCCGTAACCCATGATTGGGCTTTGTTGGAAATTTTTGTTTCTCCACATAAACCCATGATTTCTGGATCTTTAACCAATTCGGCAACCATGTGAGTTAATGAATCAGGATAAATTAAGGTATCAGCATCAACCATCAAAATAGATTCATACATTGTAGACATTAAACCAGTGATTTGCCAGATGGATTTCATCATTTCATATTGTAGTGGTGTCATTCTTTCGTTAAAAGTAACAGCCTGAAGGAATGACATAAGAATAATTTGAGAGTCACGTTTACCTCTATTACCTGGTTTTGCGGATGTTGATTCTTCTGGTGTACCACATTTAACAATTAATAACATTGGAGTTTTTTGTTGTTTTTCTGCAGGGACAGTAGTGTTATCATATTTATAAAATCCCGAATACACCTTTGCCATGTTATGTCTTTTAGAACCCTGAGCAACTGAAACATATGAAAAAGGTTCAATTTCGTCGGTTGCCGCAACAAAATCGGTCATCATATCTAAACAAATATCTGGCGTCGATTTATCATTACCTGCACCAGTAATTAAACCATCACAAATAACAACAATTAACTTATGAGAATTTGGATAATCTGTAGTCGCAATTGAATCAAGGGTTGTTCTAATACCATCAGAATCTTCAGAATAACAGGTAACCAAACACATTGTATGAATTAATGGATAGCCAAACGGTTCCCAGTTTACTGGTGGTTGTGGAATGACATCTGGTGAAATTAGGGATGGATCTAAAGTTTCAACTTCTTCGTCCAAAAATGGATCTGTGTTTGTTTTGAAGGGATTCAAAGTTAAATTATCAGTACTCAATAATGAAGATCTTGACATACTTCTTGATCTTCTTTTATTTTCGTTTGCCATCATGTAAGCTTCTGTGGTCATTGTAATATATTGTGGCTTATAGTTGGCTGAATCACGAGAATCAATATAATCATTATCTATAAAATCACTGATTTCACCACCCCATGATAAACGTAAACTTTTCTTAGTCCTCTTCGTATGATAATCTGCTCTTCTCTTTGTTGGAACATCATTAATTGGTGCAGAATTATAAGGATCATCAACCCAGCTTTCAATTTGATCATTTCTTTCATTCATTTCTTTAACAGAGGAATATGTGGCACCTTGGTGTGGAGCAACAAACCACTTGAAATAACATGCTACAAGGAATTGTACAATAACAATTGATAAAACAAAAACTAATGAAACATACAAAACAATCTTTGATGCAATACAACCAATAGTAGATGAGTCCACAACACCAACTCTTGCAATTTCAACTAAACAATCAGCTATTTGTCTTTCGTGTGGTTCAGTTAATAAAATTGAAATATCATAACCCTTAAGTGATGCATCATTTTTGATATCATCAAATAATTGTGGATATGTTAAATAATCAGTAATTATCCAATCAATGAATCCCATATCAATAACATTACCATTATAGACGATTAAGTTTCTTGAGCTATCAGTAATATTGTCCCATGAATAATAAATATCACCTTGAACCTTTAGACTATAAAATGCTTTCCTTGCCTCTGTTGATGTGTGGCATGCATAACCGTCGTAATATTCGAATGAAAAATCTGGTTCTGAAGCTCCGTCTAAGGCAATAACTTTACACGGCATATACCAAGCTAGTTCGTCGTCATTTGCAGGAATTTGATTATTTGCTTTCGGTTTAATCAAACCTTTACAGTTACCATTAACATTTTGAAATAATAAACTTGCATCACACCCACCTGCATTAATTGGTGGATATAAAACATTTGAACCATCATCAATACCTGCAGCAGCGGGATGAGAAGAAGAACTTAAGTCATAGGCTCTACCATTCACAACTAAATAACTACTTGATAAATCTTCAGGTTTTAATTTAACAGTTAAGTGTGTACAAGTAGCCCTTGTAAAACCAAAAGTTAAAAACCCAATAATGGTACCAATAACCAAAATAATACTTATTAGTCCTATCTTTTCTCTCCATGCATACCGTCTATCTTTTGTCTTTAAACCAAAAAGACTTAATAATGGACCTGGAGCCCAAAAAGTGATTATATAACAATATAGTTTCCAATACGGAAATCCTCCTTTATCTTCTTCTAAATTCAACCTTTTTGGTGGGATTGCAGTATAATAGTTGTCTTGAATCTGTTCAGAATTTTTAGCAAAATCGTTTTTCAAATTTGATGAAAATCCTGGTTTCAAAATGTTGTTATCTGTTGCATTATCTTCATTATATTCGTCATTCAAATGATTCAGTTCTCTTGCTTGTTGAAAATTTGCAGAAAACTGGCCTTGTCTATTTTGATTATTGTTGTGGTCATTTATAAATTCATTTGATTCTTCAGCCTCAGAAACAATTGAAAAATTATCATTGTAATGATTATTACTATTGAAAGTAGTAGAAGAATGTCTCTGATTAGTATGAATATTTTGTAGGGGGATTTCTTCTTGCATATAATCATCGTCAGTATAATGATCTCCATAAGCTGTTGGAGAATTTTTGTTATGGTTATTACTGTTACTATTAACGAATGATAATCTTGCTTGATTTGCTTTAAAACTTGTATTTTTACTATTTTTTGAATCATTTCTACTCAATGAAGCTTGTAAAGAATTGGGTCTTGCACGCTCTCTTCTAACTAAAGAACGTTTACGTCTAAAAGAACCAGATTCTGGATCAAAATAATCATATGCGGAACCTGTTCCTAATTCCTTTCCTGACCCCGACCCTGATCCTGATCCTGATCCTGATCCTGATCCTGATCCTGATCCTGATCCTGATCCTGATCCTGATCCTGAACCCGACGCTAATCCATTACCAACCTTAGGATCCAGAAAACTTTGATACGGATGAGACACTATAAGGAAGTTAGTAATAATAATATATTGTTAGTATTTATGATTTGACGGCAATTCTAGATCAAATGAAATTTTCAGATTAAAAAAAACCTGCTTTTGGGTTTTTCTCCAGCTTTTCATTAGTTTTCATACGTTCAATAGTCACTTACTAGTCTAACTGTTTAGAATGCAGTCTGAAACGTGGTTTGTGTGTACCTCTGGCAAAAGGGGAGTTATTTAAAAAGCCGTCTATCTTACGGATCAATGTCTTCTCAATTTCTTTCATCGAAGGAAATGGGAAATTTTTGTTGAAGAGTTCCCAGAACAGGCAGTTGCCCTTTTCGGACAAAAAATCAATTAATTTCCTTTTTTTTGTTTTTTTCGCGTTTCGACTTTGTTTCATTTCAATTATTCAAGATGAAAGATAATGACATATACCTAGTTAGTTAAAGAATTGTAAGTTATAGTTCCAAGAGTAAGAGTAAGAACCATGTCAGACAGAAGAAGTCCTAGAAAGAGATTGCATCGTCACAGTGATGCCTTGGAATCTGAAAACAGCTCTGATGAAGAAGTGCAGCTTCCAAGCAATATTCCTACAAGAGCTGGTTTAGATTCGTCACCACCGCCAACTAATCTCCCTGATTTGGCATCATCTCCTAATGTTGAGCCGTTTGCTGAAGATTTGGATAGCGATAGAGAATCTGTACAAGATGAAATTGAAGACGACATACGTGATTTAGACGATGAAATGGAAGAGGCAACTGGTAGAGATCTTATTGGTGATGATATGATGGACGATTACAGAGAACGTCCCGAAGATGATAATTATGATGATTTAAATATTGATGATGACGTTGTTGATGATATGAACCTTGGACAAAGGAGAGAAGTTGATCAACTTTTAAATTTAAGAGATGACTATTCAAGATCTCAGCATTTAGATTTAGATGATGAAGGAGGAAGGCGTGATGATGATCAGTCTGAAGATGAATTTGGTTTACCAACTCAAAGAACAAGAAGGAGATTTGATGAAGATTTGAATAATGAAGATTTAGGTGCGAATGAAATTACATATGCCCAATTAATTGATGTTAAAGCACCTTCTGTTCTTGAATGGATTTGTCAACCTCAAGTTACAAGAACTATTGCAAGAGAATTTAAATCCTTTCTTTTAGAATTTGTTGATGAAAATGGTAGATCTGTTTATGGTCCAAGAATTAGAGAAATGGGTGAAGCAAACAGTGAATCTTTAGAAGTTTCATTTCATCATCTATTAACTTCCAAAGCAATTTTGGCAGATTTTTTGAGACAATGTCCTGAAGAAATGCTAAAAATTTTTGATGTTGTTGCAATGGAGGCAACTGAAATTCACTATAGTGATTATACGCAAATTCATTCTGAAATTCATGTTAGAATAACTGATTTTTATGATTTATTAAATTTGAGAGATTTGAGACAAAATCATTTGAATAGTCTAATTAAAGTTAGAGGTGTTGTTACAAGGAGAACTGGTATTTTCCCGCAGTTGAAATATATTAAGTTTGATTGTCCACGATGTAAAA
Source organism: Pichia sp. NRRL Y-12830 (assembly GCA_030564565.1). Classification (NCBI taxonomy): domain Eukaryota; kingdom Fungi; phylum Ascomycota; class Pichiomycetes; order Pichiales; family Pichiaceae; genus Pichia; species Pichia sp. NRRL Y-12830. The sequence continues at coordinate 213,203 of JAJLVO010000014.1, forward strand.
CAGTATTGGGTCCATTTTTTCAGGATTCCAACCAAGAAATTACAATTAGATTTTGTTCAAATTGTGAGTACAGAGGTAAAATGACAATCAATTCAGAACAAACAGTTTATAGAAATTATCAACGTATTACTGTCCAAGAATCTCCTGGCTCAATGCCTGCGGGTCGTCTACCGCGTCATAAAGAAGCTATTCTATTATGGGATTTAGTTGATAGTGCAAAACCTGGTGAAGAAATTGAGTTAATTGGGATCTACAAGAACTCCTATGATGGTATCCTAAATGCGAAAAATGGTTTCCCAGTTTTTGCAACTGTTATTGAAGTCAATAACATTAAACGTCGTGAAGGCGGTGGTGGTAATGATGACGATGATTCTTCATCACCTTACCAAATTACTTTAGAAGAAGAAAAAACTTTCAGGAGTATGTCAAACCAACCTAATATCATTGATAAAATTATCTCATCAATGGCACCATCAATTTATGGTCATAAATATATTAAAACTGCAATTGCTTGTGCATTGTTTGGTGGTGTTCCCAAGGATGTTAATGGTAAACATTCGATTAGAGGTGATATTAATGTATTACTATTAGGTGATCCAGGTACAGCAAAATCTCAAATTTTGAAGTATGTTGAAAAAACAGCTTACCGTGCAGTTTTTTCAACTGGTCAAGGTGCATCCGCTGTTGGTTTAACTGCATCCGTTAGAAAAGATCCAGTTACAAAGGAATGGACATTAGAAGGTGGTGCATTAGTTTTAGCCGATAAAGGTGTTTGTATGATTGATGAATTTGATAAAATGAATGATCAAGATCGTACATCAATCCACGAAGCTATGGAGCAACAATCAATTTCAATCTCCAAAGCTGGTATTGTTACAACTTTGCAAGCACGATGTTCGGTTATTGCGGCTGCTAATCCAATTGGTGGTAGATATAATAGTACTGTCGACTTACAAAGAAACGTTAATTTAACTGAACCAATTTTATCAAGATTTGATGTCATTTGTGTGGTTAGAGATTTATGTGATCCAGCAAACGATGAAAGACTTGCAACTTTCGTTGTTGATTCTCACATGAGATCGTATCCAGATGATGATGAAATTGATGATAAGTCAGATCTTAACGAAAATAACGGTGGTGATGATGATGATGATGATATGTCAGATGATGAATTAAACGAAGAAATGATTAGAACAAGAAGAAGGAAAAAACTAGAAACATTAAAAAGAGCAAAAGAAAGTGAAATTTCTCCCATCCCACAAGATGTTCTAACAAAGTATATTTATTTTGCAAGAACTCGTATTCAACCAAAATTAAATCAAATGGATATGGATAAAGTTTCACGTGTTTACTCGGATCTTAGAAAGGAATCAAACACTACGGGTTCATTCCCAATCACTGTTAGACATTTAGAATCTATACTAAGAATTGCAGAAGCATTTGCAAAAATGAGATTAAGTCCATACGTTTCAAGTAGTGATTTAGATCGTGCAATTAAAGTTGTCGTTGATAGTTTTATTGGAGCTCAAAAGATTAGTATTAGAAGACAACTGCAAAGAAGTTTCATGAAGTATACACTTCCACATAGGCAACATAGAGCTGGTGATAGAAATGTCAATGCTTCTGCCCAAACCGCAACAGTCAATGCATAGTGACATTATTCTATGTTTCTATTTAATGCAATATTTAACGTGTATTTTAGGTATCTAACCAGTTTGTATTCTAGTTGTAATGGACTTTCGGAATTAAGTGGCTATTGTCATTCTGCTCAGAAAAGTAAAAATACAAGAAATCCAAATTTCAAATTTCATTTTCAAAGGCGAAATAAAAATTGACATCAGCTAAAAATCTTGTTGATCTGTCTAAGTTGATTCAATGTTACTCTTCCTTCCATTATAATTGCCTCTTGCACTTTATACATTTGCACGGGCTGGCATTGTGGTGACAATAGACAGATCATACGCAAATGGTTTCTTTCACGAAAGTTCCAAATCCTGTCAAACCAAATGACATTTTTTACTTTATTCCAAACATTATTGGATATGGTAGAGTTATAACTTTGATACTATCATTTTTCACAATGAAAAACCATCCATTGATTACCATGGGATTTTTGTATAGTGCATCATGTCTACTTGATGCATTTGATGGGTACTATGCAAGAAAATTTTCACAATCAACCAGATTTGGTGCAGTATTAGATATGGTTACTGATAGATGTTCAACATGTTCATTAATTGTTTTCCTTTCAGTTTTATATCCTGATTACTTCATTTCATGGCAAAGTTTAATATCTTTAGATCTTGCATCTCATTATGTTCATATGTACGCACAAATTCTAAGTGGTTCAGATAGCCATAAAAAAATGAGGGCTGATACAAATTGGTTATTGAAACTTTATTATGAAAATAGAGTTTTCTTATTTTTAGTTTGTGCATTAAATGAAACTTTCTATATTGCACTTTATTTAAATCACTTTGATTTCATCTACATTCCTGGCACAGGTATAAGTTTAGCTTACTGGCTTACTATTGTTTGTTCACCTGTTTGGTTCTTTAAACAATTCTGCAATGTCGTTCAATTAGTCAATGCATGTCAGTTGCTAACTAAATTAGATGCTAAAAGCATGAATGAATTAAGAAAGACTAACTGAACTATTGAATTAGGACCTGGTTAGTCTAACCTAATATGGTTCGAGTTAACTTATGTTTTTTAATTTAAGATAAATTAAATTGTTAATTTCCTACTATAATTTTGTATTTTATTATTTATTCTTCACAACAATCTTCTTATTTGCCATATAAAATTTTATACTTAAATTTTTTTATGTAGCAACGATAAAACACTTTAAAATTAAAAAAAAAATAGTATACAGATCAGGATTAACTCCTCAAGGTAGAACTTCGTTCATCAACAAAATTTCATATAAAGAAACTGTTAAAAAAATAGAAAAACAAAAAAAATAAAGGGGTCAACTGGGAATTGAACCCAGGGCCTCTCGCACCCAAAGCGAGAATCATACCACTAGACCATTGACCCTTTTACGCAAAAATAAAGTTCTTGCTAGATTTTATAGATGTATTGTAAAGCAAAAAATTTAAGAATCAATTGTGTGAGTACATTTTGTTGAAATGAATGCCGTACCAATTTTGAACAGGCCAATATCAAGCAGGCCGCTCATTTCTTTTCTACCTCTTTATCTAGGCTATTGCATAGTATATTTTAAATATCAACTTGTCTAAATATCATGGACTCCATTTTAAGAGTCAATTCACTTCAAAAAAAAAGTATTCAAGTAAGTAAAACTTTATAAATTTTATAAAATTAGTAATTAATCTTTATTTCAAAAATACAGCATGTAACGTTTTATAACTCTATAGCCTCAATAATAAGCAAATTTAACTCTCAAGTTGTGTTCTAAAAATTATAAAAATTATATGATGGTAAACTAACATTATTTCAAAATAGATCAATATAATATTAATGTTAAAATAAAAAAATTAGCATCTAAATAATTCGAAAAAAGGCAACACGAGAATACTTAAGTTTTAAATTTACTTAATTTGAATTAAAACTTAACAGGATATAGACATTTGTAAAAGAACTGCTGAATAATAATAATATGGATAAATATTCAAATTACGAAGTCACAATGAATAAAATTGTATATAACAGAAGTGTAAATAATAGAGTTATATTTTAGAAATAATAGACCGGTTTTTTGATTTCAAAGTCTCACATCAATTCCGTAATATCACAGCAATGGAATAAAATCAAAATTAAAAAAGAGAAAGTGATCCATGATCCAAAGGTATAATTATTTATTTTGTTATAACACAACTAGTTTCGGATATATTAGTTACATTATTCTATAAATAATTTACAAATTTTTCAAAAACATAAAAGTGTTAACCTTATAAACATATTTTGTTTTAGTTATCAAGTGGAAAGCTATCTAGTCATAGTACTATGATTAATAGTCTCCACAAACTAATCAGCAAAACTTTCACCACTGAAAATCACTTGGGGTATTAACGAAAAAACGGAGAACTAAAAATTAGTGGCTCAACCTTGCATAATTTTAAAAAATATTTCATTTTAATTTTTTTCAAAACCTCAAATTAAAAAAAGACACTACTGTTATCACTCAACAACATTTATACTTGACTATAATGGCAAATAAACATTTTTAAAAACCAAAATTCTTGTATATAAAAGTGACAAACTTCGTTACAGTTCACTTAAATTTTATCGGCGCGTCGTCAAAATTTCACACATGAAAACCACTTTTAAGGCGTTCACAACGTTTGTTTAACAGTTGAACAAATATCTATTTACTAATTCTAAGGTCACATTAAGTATTCAGACTTAATCCAATAGTTCAATTGAAAATAAAATGGATTCTAAAGTAGGTAGTACAGAACAAAATAATTTTGTGAGTAAAAATTTGGATGAACATATTGGATTAGCACCGGATGAAGGAAATGATCAGAGGAACGAGAAGGAACCAATTAAAGATCAAGGACCGATTAAAGGGGAAAAATCAGGTAAAGGGGAACAACTCGGAAAGAAGAAAAGGCTAACATTACAAGAAAGACTTGCACTTGCAGCACAAAAAAGCACTAAAACAAATGAAAAGCTTAAAACAAGTAAAGATGTCAATAATGTTAAGCTTGAAATAAATGAAGAAAAAAAACAAGTTGACGGGCAGAGTTTAGATGATTTTCAAGTATTTGATCAATTTTTAAGTAACGACATAAATGAACAGCAAGATCAATTTGTTGAAGAACTGAAAAAATTTATTAAACTAAAAATTGAAAGAAACGAAAAATCCACTAATTCAAAAATTGCAACACTTGAAAATGAATTAAAGTTACAAATATCTAAGAATTCTTTGATTTTAAAACCTGTAAATAATCCAAAAGAAGATGAATTAATAAAAAAATTGAAAGAAAAGGACGATCAAATAAATGAATTATTAGAAGAAGGTACAAAATTATCTAAAAAGGAGTTAATCTTAAATCAAACAATAAAAAAATTAAAGTCTCATGAATTGGAACTTGAAGAAGAGATTGAAACTCACGAAAAGAAAATTGAAGAATTGACAAATAAATTAGACTCAATTGAAAAAGACAATATAGTAAATGATCAAAATGAAAGGTTATTAGTTGAAGAAAAATCAGCACGAGAAACATTACAGTTAAAATATGATTCATTAGTTAGGGCAAATGATAGTTTGACTGATGAATTAAAAGAAATTAAATTTAGCAAATTAGATGAACAATTAGAGAAAGTCCAACATGAACTAAGTATAGAACTCAAAAATAATGAAATAATTAATGATAAGTATGATAAATTGGAAATTTTATTCGGGAAATTTAAAGAGGAAAATAAAGTCTTGATTTCTGATTTGAAATCAAAGTTATCCAAAGAACTCGACAATAACAGAGATAAATCAACTGAAATTAGGAGATTAGAAGAAGTAGTTGAATCACTTAGATTTCAAAATGAAAACTCAATTCTTACTCCTAAGGCAGATAAAAATAATAACTTTGATATTTTGAAGCTACAGTATGAAGAAGCCCAAGCAAATTGGAAGTTTATTGAAAGTTCATATATCACGAAAATTAATGATTTTGAAACCAAAGTTGATGAACTAGTAAATATGAATGTTATATACTCTAAAAAAATAAAAGTTTTAACAAATGATTTAAAGCAAAAATCCAATAGCATAGTCGAGCTCCAAGAAAATAACCAGTCATTTATAACAGAAATCGAGTTATTAACGAAAAAGGTAAGTACACTAGCTTTAACAAACTCAACATTAGAAGATAATATACAACAGTTAAAACTAGAATTTTCAAATGAAAAGGAAAATTTTGAAAGAAAGGTCAAATTAATTGAAGAAGAGAAAAATAACTTTGAATTACAGTTAAAAGTACGTGCAACAGCAGCAAATAATCCACCATCACAAATTATATCCCAAAATTCGTTTTATTTACAAGATTTATCATCCTCATCGTCACTTAATTTTCTGAAACCAGGGAACTCAAATACACCAACGCCACCCTTAGGCCGCTCATTTTCAAATACAAACTACAATGGTAACAATAATGGTAGCAGATACTCGATTCAATTTGGCGAATCTTCAACAACACCAAGAATTTCCTCCTTTCAAAAGTTGAATACTATATTACCAATGTCAGCGCAAGATAAAATTTTGAAACATCAAAATTCCATGATTTCAATCGACAGTAATGATAACAAACCATTAGGTATTAATATGAATACCAATTCATCAAATACCAATTTATCGGCAAATATTATTGAAGAAAATGAAACAAATAATCATGATGAATTTACACTAGAATCACCAAACATCTCGAGAGATTTTATGTATTCATCGGATGAGATACCATTAGGTATGGATGCAGAAAGTGGAAGGTTAAGTACTATTAATGGTAGTGAAACGCCGATTAATAACTCAAACTTAACACCCGGTTTAAATGTGCAATTGATTAAAAGACTGAGCTCACACATCAGAACATTAGAGCTTGAATTGAATACTTTAAGGGACGAGATTTCTAAGTTCGAGAATGATAAAGAATCCTCAAACAACGAAATTTTGAAATTGTTAAGTGATAATAAGAAAGTTGAAAAACTTAGAGATCAAATGAATGAAAAGAATAAAGAAATTTCAAATATGAATGAAAATTATGAAAAAGTTTTAGTATTGCTTGGTGAAAAAGAAGAAAGAGTTGGTGAACTTAATGCTGACGTTGAAGATTTAAAAGATTTGTTACGTCAACAAGTTCAACAAATGGTCGAAATGCAAGAAAAACTTAATTCAATGTAAATTAGTAGATTGTAGAATGTTAAAAAGTTTCTTTAGAAAGTGTTTATGAAAGGTTAAATAAAATTTAGAATTTGTACATTAATTATTACCTTGCTTAATAGCAAAGTCAGTATGTGTATCAATATCATTTGATTCCCATGGGTATGCAATCCATTTATCTTCAACATCTGAACCAGTTATATAAATACCACCGTTCATTAAGTTTTCATCAATTTCAGCTCTTTTTTCTTTTAACTTATTGTTAACGACAAAAATTGAAAATTTAGTTGTGCCTATATCTTGACCCAAATTTTCAGCATTTTTCTTAATATCTTCATATAATTCAGTTAAAGCATAATGTAAAGTTGTTCTTGTATCATCAACTTCGTCAACGATTAAAATATTTTTACCAATTAATGAATCAAAATGTTTTTCTAATGCGCCAAAATCTAACCATTGCGTACGAATAACTTCTTTACCAATAGTATCTGCTCCCATACCCATATCTTCATATAATGATAAACCAATAGCTTGAATTGGAATATTTTTCTCTCCTTCTTGTCTTAGAAATGTACGAATAATTCTAGCTGGAATAAAGCCACCACCACCGATTGCAATGATGACATCCGGTTTACCAACGGTTGCAATGATTTTTTCAGCACTTTTTTGACAAAACTTGTGAACACAGTTGTAAGAAATGTAAATTTTATCGTCTGCGGACATAATTGATGTTTATGAAGGATAATTATACTACAAAGAAGGAGAAAAAGAGAGATAGTAAATAAATCAAACAAGTTCCAAATCTTAAAAATTTTTCACTGCAAACAAACTCCCCGCGGCAAGTTACCGACTTTCCGGTTGACGATTTCGATTTGTTCGTTTTCCGTTTTTCTTATATTATTTATTATTCATTTTTCATCATCTTCACTTTGTTCACTTTTATCATCATCTTCATCATCATCATCTTCATCAAATCCCCCTTCTCCGTCCAGGACAACACTGGCACCATCAAGGGTAGTTTCGTCAACCCCATCTTCATCTTCACTTTCTTCTCCAGTACTTTTTCTCATCATTTCATTACGTACAGATAACTGATCCTTTAATAAACTTAGTTTACCCGTTAATTTAATCATGTTATTTAAAACTTTGGATTCTTGATTGAATTCTGATTGTAGTAATTTTAACCATCCAACAGATTCTTCATTTTGTGTTAATATTGAACCACGTAAAATAATTAGCCATTTTAACCATATTTTAACATTTTGAATTGTTGTATAATCAGTGGTAGTTGAATTTGAATATTGTGAAATAATATATGCAATTTTAGCAAATAATATATTAGATTCAGTTATTGATAACATATAAATCAATGGTTTGGCAAACGAAATATTTTGTGATAGTATAGCACTCAATAATTCATCATGAATTTCAATTTCATCTTTAATTAATCTAGGTTTAATTAGTTCTGAAAATTCTTGTAAATCGTTACATTCGAAATTGTCGTTAATTTTCACATCTTTAACTTCAGGAACAATTTTATCCATCTCATCGTCATTATCGTCATCATCTACATCTTCATCTTCATCTTCACCAAAATCCATTTCATCATTATTTGATTCTTCAAGTACACCAATTTGAATGGTACCTTTTAATCTTAAAATATTATCAAACTCAAAATCTGTTATTTTAACATTAAAGTTATCATACCAAATACCTTTATAAACTTCATCAATAATTACATTTGAAGAATTAAATAATCCAACAAATTTACCAACATCTTTTCCTCCATCAATTTCCAATCTAGCATAAGGAGTGGTTTCATTTTCTTTGAATAATTCAATTGCACCGCCAATTAATGTTGCCGCTAATATTTTGATATCTTTTGTTTTGATAAATGTAATATCGGTTATACTTGTTGTTGCAATCAATACTGTTTGTTTCTTTTTCTTCGAATTCAAGTCAACACATTGAATTTTTGAACAATTCGAACGAATTATGTAAACTTTAGAGTCTTGTTTAAGAATTTTGGAGATTTTATTTTGTGAGTTTTGTGATTGTTGTATCGTTGATTTATTATTTTTAACAGGCGATAAAGGATTTTGTAATGTAATATCAACAGTTTTCAAAATTTTAAACTCTTCATTAAGTAAGTATAATTTATCATTTGATGCTAAAATGAAATCTCCATGATTAAATAAAATATAAGAAATTAAATTATCAGTTTTAAATTGAATTGAATTGATAAGCTGTGGAGATGTTGAAGAGAAAAACTTTAACGAAGAGGTATCATTATCAAACGTAACAATGTCATAGTCATAACCTTTCAATCCGTTAAGTACTTCAAGTGAAGAAAAGGGAGAATCAGTTGATATTTTGTTAATGAATTCTTTTGTTAAAGTTGAATAAATTAGAATTTCTCCAGTTGAGAGCAAGATAACTAAACAGTCCATAAACTGAATAGTGTTTAAATTAGAATCGACAATTTCATCCGGTGAAGAATTTCTTCTCTTTTTACTAGGTGTTGCCTTAAAAGAAGGATTTTGTAATCTAATCCATTTATAAGATTGGACAGACTCACCATTTTGAAATTCAATATTTGAAGTAAGGAAAGAATCTGTTGATGATTGATCTAGTAACTGGATTAAAATTTGAGTTTTGTCTGGTCGAGAAATACCTGAAGCAACAAGGGTATTGCTTACAGATGAAACAGAAGTGATTGGGGTTTTCATTGGCATTTGAAATGACAAAAGAAAAAAAGAAAGAAAGAAAGAAAGAAATAAGGAACGATAACTAGTAGATATATTTTATTTGGAGTATTGTAGAACCAATAAAATTTTTCATTTTCTATTTTTCCAGTTTTCAGTTTTCAGTTTTCCGCGAGGGGTCCAACACCAATCTGAGCAAGCATTTCCTCCGCGACAGTGTGCTTGTTGTGTTCGAAACATAAATCGTCGTTTTGGTTGAGAGCAAGCTGCAACTCCGCTTCCTGGCGGTTACGCACGTCAATCTCGTTCTGTAACCATGAGATGTAGTCGACAGTCTTGCTGAGAATTTGCCCCTTATTCGGTTTGCCGTCTTTGGTGCCCGTGTTTTTTTCACCCAGGTCTGCAAAGAATGCCGGTGGAATCAATCCAAGAAGTTCATTGATTTTTTCGTTCATGTTATCCTTCCTCTTGCGCTCTGGTTGTGTCTGTGATGTTACAGAGAGGCATCGCTCAAGTGCATTGTCATTGTCAATATCATTGTCATTGTCGTTATCATTGTCATTATCATTATCGATGTCATTGGTGTCGTTTTCAAACGGGGAAACTGAAGTTTGTTTGCAAAGTGACGATCTTATGCGTGGAGTGGTCGCCAGAGACATGTTAAGTTGTTCTATGTGTATCTATAGCCCTATAGTGAAATTCAAAGAGTAGAAATCAAGACAAACACGGTGGAAATCGAATGGAAGATGCTAGAAGACCGAAACGTGAAGTGGCAAATTGCAATCTTGAAAATGAGAAAAATTTCCTGAAGTGGAAAATGAAGCCCACTGAGAATTTAGAATTAAGAATTATGAACTATGGCATCTCCTATCCTACTGTTTTCTTTCGTTTTCAATCCTATTACATCCATCAACAAACAACCAGCCATGGCCATTGACTACTCCAAGTGGGATAAGCTTGAACTTTCTGACGACTCGGACGTCGAAGTCCATCCTAACGTGGACAAAAATTCCTTTATTCGTTGGAAACAAAGAGATATCCATGAAAAGAGAAGTGAAAGAGAACATCAAATAAAGGGTTTACAAGTCCAAAAGGAAATGTATACGCAGTTAAATAAGAGAGTTGATGAAATGCTTCTTCAATTGAATGATGATCAATTACAAAGTGCAAGGGAAAGAAGTGCTTGGCTTAATGCTCATTTTGACAAAAATGAAAAATGTACCTTAGAGACAAGACCTTCAAATGATAACCCAGCATATAATGAAATGGTTGAAGATTTGTTTACCCAAATTGAAGGTGATTTATCAAATGAAAAGGAAGATGTGAATGGTTTCAACATTAAGAAGAAAATTATTGAACATAGGCAAAAAATTGAATCTGTTTTGAAACAAATTGATCCAAAAGTTAAAGAATTTGAAAATGAGAAAAAGCTTCATATTACAAGTGATGATATTCATGATGCTTGGAATACGTCTTTTGTTAACAAAAAGGAAGATGAAAAAACTGCAGGAAAGGAGGCTTCAAAACCAACAACTCCTAAAACTACCACCACATCCACCACCATTGAAACTCTTAATACCCCATCAACTAAAAAGATTGAAAAGAATCCATCAAAACCAGTCGAATCATTAGGTGAATTAGAACTTTTAAGTGAAACAATGACATTTAGTAATTTAAGTTCAATCAAAGCATGTGGTGCCTATATTTTGGAATATCCATTTATTGCATGTACTCATCAAAAAGATGCATTATTAATGAAGGCTTTTGATTGTCAATTGAATGATGATGAACCAAAAGCAATTGATATTATTGCAAAGGCAATGTTATTACAATTTTGTGGTGATTTAATTGAAAATCCTCCATACCCTCATATGCCAATGGATATTAGATTGAATTATGTTAAACAATTATTTAAGCAATTGGAAACTGATAATTCGCCTGGTAAAGTTGCTTACGAAAATGAATGTGGTCGTATGATTGAACACGTTAGAGAAAGATGCAAGATTATTAAAGAAGAACAAGATGCTGAAGATGGAGAAGCTGATAATGAGGAATTAGTTGAGCAAATTCAATTAAGAAGTGTTGATCCAAATTCTGAATTAGTTGTCACAATACCAGCCGAAGGCAGTAAAGAATTCGAAATTTATAGTAACTTGCCAGAAAGTATGAAATCAGCACTTTCAACTGGTAGTCTTGATGAAGTTAATAAAGTATTTGCAACCATCCCAATTGACGAAGCAGAAGCATTATTGGAAACATTTAATGAATGTGGAGTTATTGGTATCCAAGCTTTGTTGGATAATGAAAAACAATTTGAAGAGCTAGCTGAAAATGAAAAGAAGTTCGAAGAAATGAGAAAGGCCGCTGAAGGTGTTAATATCAATGATAAACTAACTGAATTAAAGAATAGCCAATAAGTTTTCATAACATATCATAATATTTAATCAATATATATAAAGTATACTTTATAAAAAATAAGAAGAAAATCGTAAATAACTATATAACTTATTTGTCAAGAGATGGCATTCTAAGAATTTCCTTTTCCTTATTTAAGGATTCTTCTTGTAAAAGTTCTAAAACCTTGGAATTTTGCCATTTATCAGGAAGTGGAGTAATATCGTATTTCTTTGTAGCCCAATAATAAATATCCCAATCAAGTTCATCCAATAAGTGATCATATTCAGAAAGTAATTCTCTATCAAATGTGTCTAAGTATTTTTTAGCAAATCTTGAAAGAAGTAAATCAGCTTCTAAAATACCTCTTTTCCTACTTTGATAAACTAATCTCTTTCTCATTTCTTCAATAGATTCACCTTCACGGTGAAGTGGTTGAACTTTGATAACAATTTCATTATTTTCATCAATATAGTAGTTCTTGACTGGTTGACCTTGAATGAAACCTTGTGGAGATGAAGTTCTATCGATAGGTATAGAGTCTGCCTTTGGTTTAGCAATGTTAACACGGGGAGAAGCGCAGAAAGCACGTCTTGCAACGATATTAGTTCTGAACATGGCTTTTTCGGTGATAAACGATAAAAAGGTATTAATTGCCTAGTAATGTTAAGAATCAATCTCATTTTACATTTTAATTCTGATTTTCTAGTTCTCATTTTTATTTTTTATTTCCATTTTCATTCCATGACTGGATTAACTTTCAACTCTGCATTTTTTTATCTGGATAAAGACGATACCGGTTCCGAAACGACAAACCATAAACATTTCTTCCGCTAAAATGTCTGCTACTATTTCAAATAAGAAACACAAGCTTGAAGATGACCGTGCTGCTGAATCCAGTGTTAGAAAACACACTGCTTTCATTAAAAGAATCACCAATGAAACCAAGATCCAAATTGCAATAGCTATTAAAGGTGGCCATTTAAGCATTCCATCATCAATTTTACTGAAAACATATGAACCAGCACCTGATGCAAAGGCACAAGTTATTTCCATTCATACAGGTATTGGATTTCTAGATCACATGCTTCATGCATTAGCAAAACATTCAGGTTGGTCACTTATTATTGAATGTATTGGAGATTTACATATTGATGATCATCATACAAGTGAAGATGTTGGTATTGCATTAGGTGAAGCTTTTCATCAAGCTTTAACATCACATGGTCCAATTAAAGGTGTTAAAAGATTCGGATATGCATATGCCCCATTAGATGAAGCTTTAAGTCGTGCAGTTATTGATTTAAGCAATAGACCATATGCAGTAGTCAATTTAGACTTAAAGAGAGAAAAAATTGGCGATTTAAGTTGTGAAATGATTGGTCATGTTTTAGAAAGTTTTGCAACTGCTGCAAGAGTTACAATGCATGTCGATTGTATTAGAGGTATTAATGATCACCATAGAAGTGAAAGTGCATTTAAAGCTTTAGCTGTTGCAATCAAAGATGCCTTAACACCAACTGGAAATAATGATGTTCCATCAACAAAGGGTGTTTTAATGTAATACTAATAATAATTTTTACCAATTAATTAATCAATCTATTATTCGATTCTTATATAAATTTAATATACACTTTCAAATAAGTTTGCAATTATAATTGTATCTCATTTTGCTTCCACTCTTGCATCTGCTTCTGTATCTGCTTCCGCTTCTGCCTTTGCAATTGCTTCTTTTACTAATCTATCACGCTGGGACCTCCAAACATTAACTAAACCGAGGCACCCACTTGTGAATGCTAATGATAAGTGTAACGGCGTGTACATATTCCAATGGAAAATATATTTTGCGTCAAAAATCATATCACAGGATAACCTAATTGAATTAATATACACAGTTCTCATTTCATGGTGAATTTTCATTAATTGATTATTATATAAACTATCAAATTCATTATTGTTATCTTCATCTTCATCATAATCAGTATTTTCAATGTCTGGTGATGAGATACGATTATTACTAATATTATTATTAATATTTGAATTTTTTAGTTTTAAATTACCAACAATTCTTTTTGTTCTTGCTTTAACCTTCTCATTGAGTATAATTCTTGACTCTTTATCTTTTAATATTAACCATTTATTCCAATCATTATTCAAACCTAATAATATAGTTGCCATCCATGCATACAATTCATGGTCTTCTGCCCACGCAAATAATGAGTGTGAAAATTTCCCACCACCTGCAGAACCATTTAATAATATTTTGAATCTAAAAATCAATAAAATTTCATCAGATATTGCATACCAAAAATTTGCCATTTGTGAAATCATATCCCTTGTGGTCCAATATTGAACGACTTTTTCTATTCTAGCAGCAGTACCATCCAATTTAGATTTATCAAGTAATATGTTAAGACTATGACGTATATGGTTTGTAAACTTCCAAACTCTGAATGGAATTGTGCCAGCACGTAACAGATGTCTATAAATGTTTAAACCATCAAGTAAACCTGATAATTTTTGAGTAAAAAATGCTAAAATTAACAAAACCGTTTTTTGAATTTTTGATGCTGAAACTAATTTAGAACCTTTACTTAAAAATTTTGCAATCAATGGTAAGATATATGTAATTGAAGCAGCGTTTATAATTGCACTTGCATCTGGATTAACATTAGTAGGATCATCGATTGATGGAGTTTCTGAGTTATTTGTTCTAAATGATCTAGCAACACTGCGGTTTCCTAAGCCATGAATATTATGAACAGAAGTAGTCAAACGTAGAAAATATTGTAAAATCTTAGCCAACTTATCTTTACCAGTAAGGTCGTTGACACAAGCATTAAATACCTCGAAATTGGACGGTTTTTTCACCCGAACTTGTCTAGGTATGGGCTCTATGTTGTAGATCCCCTGTGTTGGTGCAGGAAGCACTTGCTGAAGATAAGACATGGATTTTCCCTAGAAAAACAGAGATATCATCTGTAGATAAACCAGCAAAAAAATGACTCTTGAATTTTTCTACGTTTAATTTTCTATTTTTTTAATTTTGATAATTTAAAATTTGAAATTTGAAATTTGAAATTTGAAATTTACCCGCGAACATTTTCGATTTTCTGTTTTCCGAATTTGGGACCGGAAGTTTCTTCAATAATGTCTGATGATTAAATTATAAATCAGTTCACAATATATACGGACATTGCGTATCTCTAATGTGTGATTGGAATAAATGTTCTTGTTAAACAGCGGAAAAGCTATTTAAATTATGTCTTTTGTTACAAACACATCTTGTTTACATGTCTCGAACTTAGAAACATCCATCAAGTGGTATGTTGATGCATTCGGCGTCTCTGTCATTAAAACAAGAGACACTGACAAATATTCATCCGCTTTCATTGCATTGGATTCTCCAAAACATCCATATGCTGGCTTACCATTGGCACAAAGAGATGGTGTCATTGAATTGAGACAATTGAAAGGTATGTCTCCGGATGTCAAAATTTATAATGGTAATACGGACCCATATAAAGGTTTTGGACATGTATGTTTTGCAGTTTCAAATATTGCTGAATGTCAAAAAAGATTACTTGAATTAGGTGTTGAATTCAAGAAGAGAGTTGAAGACGGTCTCATGAAAACAATTGCCTTTGTTTTAGATCCTGATCAATATTGGGTTGAATTAATTGAAAATGCAATTAACAAAAAAGATGGTGAATATGATTTATCTTCAAATAGAATGAATCATACAATGGTTAGAGTTAAAGATCCTCAAGTTTCTGTTAAATTTTATACTGAAGTTTTAGGTATGAAATTATTATCAGTTAGAGAAATAACAGCTGCCAAATTTACACTTTATTTCTTAGGGTATGAAAATGATCCTAAGTTTGTTTTAAACTCTGAAACTTCCGCAAAACAAGGTGAAAGACAATCAATTGTTGAATTAACTCATAATTGGGGTAGTGAAAATGATGATTCATTTGAAGGTTACTATGTTTTTGGTGATGATGCAAAAGTTATAGGTTTTGATCATTTCTCTGTTTCTACTAAAAATGCAGCTGCATTTATTAAATCATTAGAATCAAATAAAGATGTTAAATTTGTTGAAAAGAATACTGATTCTGCGACAATTTCTGATCCTGATGGTTGGAAAATTGAAGTTCATTCATATGATTATTTTAATTAGTAAGTGTGGTTTATTTTTACCTTACTTATCTTCTATAATTATACAAAAATACTGACATTTTTTACCTTTTTATTATAGTCCTAATAAACTGTAATTATCTTTACTTTATATATTATCCGTTTACTTAATTTATAAACGTATACCGATAATTAACTAATCTCATTCATTTGTCATTAAATTTTAAACTGATTGAATTGACACAATGTCTTTCGTCAGTCGGAGTTTTGAAACCTTCACCTTTGAAAACGTGTCCTAAATGTCCACCACAATTATTACACATAATTTCAGTACGTGTTGTACCAAAACTCGTATCAGTTTTAGTTTTAATTGCACCCGGTAAGCCTTCATAAAATGCTGGCCAACCACAACCAGAATTAAATTTAGTTGTTGATTTATATAATGGACTACCACAGCCTGCACATTCATACACACCTGTGTGATCAAAATGGTTGTATTCTCCTGTATTCGGTCTTTCAGTGGCCTTTTCACGTAAAATTGCAAATTGGGCTGGTGTAAGTATAGCTCTCCATTCAGCTTCCGACTTATTGATTGATGTATTGTTTGACATTGTTCTTATTAGGAAAAGGAAAAGGATATTACAGAGCATAAAAAAAGTAATGCAAATGCTAATGATATTGAACCACCGAGTTTTGTTAATGATTCTGCAAACTCTGCAAGATATTCACAAAATAG